>SEYY01024418.1:35000-49767 GCA_009176605.1 Armadillidium nasatum | reverse complement strand
ATTCTGTTAACATAAGAATACCAATAGTCTAATTATTCTTGATTTTAATTAACTTCTGAACTGGCTTATAACCATTGAATCACTTTATACATTTGTGAGCATTGTTCAATAATAAAAAAATTACATGATTACCGTGAAAACAGAAATTTGATTTTAGTTGTTACGTTATTGAATTCAAAATAATAATGTAATAAAAATATATGTTGCAACAAGTCTAGAAATAATTCATTAAAAAAAAATAATAAGGCCTTTATTACGAGTTATATCAAAACTACAAATATAATTATAACAAAAATACTTAATTCAGAGAACAATATAATTTTGAAATTTAAAATTCTTCATCTTCGGACTCTGTCTCAGATTTGCTACTGTTTGAAGTCATTAAACTTTCATAAAAGGGCCAGTGTACAGGTTTGATAATATTTTCGGCGCACAATTCCATTAAATTCTTTTTTTTTTCCAAAGAAATTGTAGGAGGATTTGTATAAGCTGGAGTGAGCTCCAAGACATTGCTGCTATTTTGCAGTCTCATACGTCTTTTTCGCACCTGAATTTTTTTGAATGATTCTTGCCCATAAGACGTCTTGTACTGAATTGTGAAAGGTTCTTCCTTTTCTACTCTAAATATTTTGATATCCTTCCAATTTACTTTTTCTTTGTCAGTGTTTATGTTGTAATTATTTCCAATTTTTTTCGATAAGGTTTTAAAGTCAATTATATCTTTTGTCGAAATTTCATCCACTGCGTAAGGGGTACCTTGCTTTTTAGCACTAGCAACAACAATACTCCATTGGGACGGCACGTAAATCGGTCCACTTCTCAGCACTCTTTTTTTTTCTTTCTCTATGGCAGCATGCATGCTGTCCCCCTCATTTTGAGTATGGCCGACAATGAGAAATTTATGAGAAATAGATTTAATTTTTTCGATGCTTTGAATACAATATAAATACATCCCAATTATGAATTTATTTTTATTTTGCCCGGTACAGTTGTCTGAGTAAAACACCAAGTTTTCATTTGATGATAAGGAAATAAATTTGTACACGCAGCTTGCAATCTCATTAGCCCCCCTTCTTGCGACACCTTCGTGCCATAAATAGCAGTATCCTTTCTTTTTCTTGACGTCAAATAGTGTAAAATTGTAGGTGGCTAATTTTCTCTTATAGTAGAAACTGTTTACATCTCCGCAGGGAGTCGACAGTACCGCTTGTAGGTCATAACAGTATACTTGCAGATTTTTATTTTCAATGTCTGTTGCTTTTTCCTGTCTGCTAAGTTCCTTTTCTCTAAGATGATCTTCAAATTTCTGTCTAATAAGTTTTTTACTTTCTTCACTCCCATTTTTGTAGTTTTCACACAAACTGCATTGGTCCTTTTTGGGGATGTGAAATCCTATGTTTGTTTCATTATTCAAAACTTGTGCATACACCCAATGTTTAGCATACTGTTTCTGTTTTTTAACGCAGTCTTGGACGTACAGTCTGTACATAATACTGATATTCAAACTTCCGTCTAAGTATTCTTTATTGGTCCGCGCTCGACAGTAATGAGAACTCACACGGGGAAAAGAATTTATATGCGTCCTAATATCGTCCTTTATATCCTCCCGTATTGCTTTATCACTTTTACGTTTTCCTCTTTGGTCTTTGTTTATGCCTCCTTGCACATTTCTTTTCTTAATTGTGGTAAAAATTATCCTATTGTTTATGGCTAAAGTATTTTTGAAGAAAGTTTTACATACTTGGATATGGCGTTCATCAATTGAAAATGTATATCTCACATTTTTTGAGCGATTGTTACCAGGTTTAGAAGCTCGATACTCAGGATTTATGTAATCAGACATACATTTATTCAGGAAAGACCTTTGCTGCTCAATATCACCCAATCTCCAGTAATAGTCAAATATATTCTTTCTTTCTTCTTCAGTAATCTTAGAGCGACATTTTAGTCTACATTTTTCTGAACAGGAATCTTTCATTTTTTTGGCAGCGACGTTTTTTCCCTTTGTACTAACATATTCTTGTCCAGTGTTTCTTCTCTTCTTCCGGGTATTTTTTCCCCAAGATTCGGGATTTCTCGTTCGTTTTCTCGTTAATTTTTTCTTTGGCTTATCGTTAGTATTGTTATCGGCTGGGTCTATCATTTCCACTTCACTTTCTACTATCGCATTTTCCATATTCATATCTTCATGATTTACCTCCCCTAAAATAGATTCCTCATCACTTTCAGATAACGTATCAGAAGGACAGTAATTTTTGTCTTTGATACTATCGTCACTATCAAAATCTGTATTAACAGTCGTGTTCAAATTTTCTTCTATTCGGTCTTCTTCTCCATACACATTATCATGTTTATTTTTATTTACATATGTTTCAAAATTTTCTTCATTTACAACTTTGTCTTTTCTTTCATCCACATCATAATATATTATGTCTTGATTTAGTATGACAGGTGGTGAAGATGTCTCCTGAAAGAAATTTAATTTACTTTCATGGAGGAAATAAACTGTTAATAAAAATTATTTTATGTTTGTTTTAAATTTTGACAAAAAATCAAACAATTAAGACTAAGAATAAATTGTAAATGAGTAAATTAGTTCAACAATTTGATCAACTTTTATTGAAGAATTATACATTTTTTTGTTTTATTTTTAGGTTATGTCAGTATAATTGTTAAAAGCAGTAACTACTTACCACTATCGCATTGGCATTTTCATCACCACTTGAAATAGTTGCTAGCCTAGCTATATACATCGTTCTAGACTCATTAGGCAGTTTTTTTTGCACAGTTTTAGATAAATTTTCACTCATTTTAAATCACAGTTTGAGTCCAACTCTGTACTCTATAAAAGGTTGTTAAACTATTTCAGTTCAAGAAAGTAACAAGTAGAGCTGTTACTATATTACACTGAATTTTATGCAAAACAAAATCAACACTGTAACAACTTGAGTTGTTACACTTTAGATTTACAGAGTCAAACTAATTCTACACAGTAACTGGCGCCCTCTACTGGTTGTTTTTCAAAGTTTGAGTTGTTTCTCTATAGCATCGAGTAGATACAGTTCTACACTACCATTAGCCGTACATAACTAAAAATTTACATTTTTTTACTTGTTACGGTGTGGTTCTGAGGTATCGATATATATATTAATTTGTTAACACTTTAATATAAAAATTTTTTATAAATAAATTTTTTTTTTTTCAAAAAACTTTTATGCGAGTACTATTTATTGTTGGCAAAAAAAAATTTTGTGGCTCTTAAAAACTTTGAAATTTTGTAAATTGTAATTTTTGACTCTTCCGACTCAAAAGGTTGCCGACCCCTGGGCTAGACCATTATGTTTCACTCCGTTGCCCTTTGGTTCGTTCCTTTTCACGTTTCATCTTCTCAGAGGGTCTCTAGTGTACCCTTGACTCACATTGAAGTGCTATGCTCCAACCTTCCTCCTTCTTCACATGTGTCCTACAATATTTACAAAAGCTTATACTTGCATTACCTATTAAATTAATCAAAAATGGCAAAACTTAAATCTGCCTCGGAGAATCCAAGCGGGGCGGATTCCAAATATAGCCCTTCATCTACTCCTTCCCCCATCACCACTTGGGAGTTGGTGGCCTCCGGTGATGGGGTTGGCGCCACCAAGACCTCTATGCCGGCTTGCCCTGGTGCACGGTCTTCGTTTTTCATTAATTTCTGCAACATTCGCGGTCTTTTTTCTAATCTCCACTTTGTCGAACACCACCTCTCTTCTTCTAGACCTCATCCCCTGTTCTTAACTGAAACTCAGGTGTCTGAGTGCTCTGACAGCAAACCCTACTTTGTTTCCTCCTACTGTCTCTATCCTCAATTTTCAGCCAAAGGCGGATGTTGCGCATATGTGCGCAACGATGTTGTTTGTTCTCGTGTCTCTAATTTGGAGTCTTCTGAATTCTCAACTTTATGGCTCAAACTTTCTTGCAACTCTACAACTAAATTTATTTGTTTTGTCTACTTATCTCCTAACTCTACAGACTATCCAAAATTCTTCGACTACCTTAACTCTAAAATAGAACACATTCTTTCTTCTTCTCCTTTCTCCGAAATCATTATTTTAGGTGATTTCAATGTTCACCACCGCCAATGGCTTTCATCTAGTTCTCATGATCCAGCTGGTGAACTCGCCTTCCAATTTTCTATCCAGAACAACCTTGAGCAGTTGGTGCACCTCCCTACCCGTATCCCTGACCGTCTTGGTGAAGAACCCAACATTCTAGACCTTTTTCTAACTTCTAATCCTTCTCCTTATACTGTTAAACTCTTTCCTCCTCTGGGTTCATCCGATCATCTTCTTATCTCCGTATCTTGTCCTATCTCTTCAAGTCTTCCGCAAGAACGGCCCCCGCCCTCGGCGAGGAGACGTTTCTGGCATTTCGGTGCCACTAACTGGCCTGACTTGCGGTCGTACTTTTTCGGATTTTCCATGGAATGATTACTGTTTCCGTAGGAGGGGTCCCTCGGAGTGTGCAGAGCGCATAACTGAGGTGATTCTCTCTGGCATGCAGGCGTACATTCCTTATTCTTTCCCTTCGACTAAACCTAATAAACCTTGATTTAACTCTGTTTGTTCTCGTGCTATCCGCCGCAGGGATGCTGCCTTCAGGGACTACCGTCGTCTTCAAACTCCAGAATCTCATGCAACTTATATTTCATCCCGGAATCGTGCAAAATCAATTCTTCGAGATACTAAAAACTCTTTTCTCCGTCGCAAATGCAATAATCTTTCTGGCTCCTCTTCCTCTCGCCCTTTCTGGCATTTTGCAAAAAATGTCAACTCTAACTTTGCTTCTTCCTCTTTCCCTCCTCTAGTATCTTCTGACGGTTCAACTGCCGTTTTGCCTTCCTCTAAAGCTGAACTCTTTGCTCAAATTTTGCCTTAAATTCAACCTTAGACGATTCCGGAGCTGTTCCTACTCCTTCAACCCCCTCTAACTCATTTATGCCTAAAATTGTAATTTCTTCTAAAGACGTCACTTCTGCTCTCTCTGAGCTTAACACTAAGAAAGCGTACTGTCCTGATGGTATTCCTCCTGTGGTTCTCAAAACTTGTGCTTCCGAGCTTGCACCCTGCCTTGGTAAACTATTTCGTCTATGTCTTTCTACTTCAACCTTCCCTTCTTGCTGGAAACGTGCGCTCATTCAGCCTGTGCCGAAGAAGGGGGACCCCTCTCAGCCCTCTAACTATCGTCCTATTTCTTTAACCTCCGTTTTTTCTAAAGTTTTCGAATCTATCCTTAACAGGAAGATTTGGAAACATCTCAATTCTTCTAATCTTATCTCAGATCGCCAGTATGGCTTTCGAAAGAAACGCTCTACTGGTGATCTTCTTTCCCTTCTCTCTGACTCTTGGTCCTCCGCTCTTCGGCATTTCGGTGAATCTTTTGCTGTGGCGCTGGACATGTCGAAAGCTTTCGATAGAGTCTGGCACAAAGCTTTGATTTCCAAACCTCCCTCTTTCGGAATCTATCCTTCTCTCTGTGACCTTCTCTCTGATTTCCTTTCCGGTCGTTCTATAGCAGCGGTTGTAGATGGCCACCGTTCATCCTATAAATCTATTAATAGTGTTGTTCCTCAAGGATCTGTCTTATCCCCAACACTTTTTCTGCTTTTCATTAATGACCTTCTCTCTATTACTTCATCTCCTATCCACTCCTACACTGTAAAAAAAGACCTTTCTAATTCCTTTCTATAGAAAGGAAATAGAAAGGCTTAGTCTAATTTCTCATATTTCTCTATTTCTTAGAGCGGAATTATAAAGGCTATTCAGAATTTGGAAGACACTGGAGCGGAATTAAAGAGGAATTAGAGCGGTGTTTATGGTTTTCGTCCATTGCCTTTCTAATGCCGCTCTATTAAAATATTTTCTCGACATTCCATGCATGCCGCTCAAATGCAAATGCCTTTCAAAGTTCTTGTTGAGCGGCATCGATTCGATTTTAAAATCTCTTTTGCTTTTAAACACACACACACTTATATATATATATATATATATATATATATATATATATATATATATATATATATATATATATATATATATATATATATATATATATATATATATATCTTCTGGTGCATGGGCAAAAGGTATGGTCAGAGACCTACTAATTTTAACAAGAGTTGGAGGAATTCAAAAACCAAAGTCCAATTAAAGGCCGACATGTCCCTATGCACTGTGTTTGAAAGTGTGCAAGTGAAAAGAAGTAAGAAAAGTGGAGCCTATTACTAAATCATCCACAGGGAACATAGTCGACAGGTTAAATGGTTGACTCTTTAAAAAAAAAAATCTGATGGCCATTTTTCTCTTCAATTTAAACGTGTCGACATTTGGCAGTTTGTAAAAAAGAAAAAAAAATTGTTTCGAACATTTGACCAATATCGTTTTTTAGTTTTCATCGATATAAAGGCCTATTATTATTATTATTATTATTATTATTATTATTATTATTATTATTATTATTATTATATTCTTCTTCTTCTTCTTCTTCTTCTTCTTCTTCATTATTCTTATTATTATTATTATTATTATTATTATTATTATTATTATTATTATTATTATTATTATTATTTATCTTTCAATGACGTTTAGGCCTTATATTTTTATTATCATTTATTTTTATTATTATTATTATTATTATTATTATTATTATTATTATTATTATTATTATTATTGTTATTATTATTTTAATATAAATACTATTATTATTAAATTTTTTGCATGGCACACGAATATGTGTCTACTGAAGGTTCCGGCAAACGTACCCCTCGACCTGTGAGTGGTGGTAATGATGAGTGAAAAACCTTCAGTACCTTTAGCAAAACCAACGCTTTTATATGAAACTAATCCGTACTTTCAGAAATAGCAAATATAGTATAGGACTCTCTGTCTCTCAATATATATATATATATATATATATATATATATATATATATATATATATATATATATATATATATATATATATATATATATATATATATATATATATATGTAATTAAATAAATTTAAACAATTGAAAATTCAGTTTACAAGTATACGAAAAAAAAATTTTCTTAAACGAAGTAGTTCATCGTAGCGCGGTCAACATCGTTCTCGACTTCTGGAAATATCAAAATCTCAGCAAAAACAAAAACGGCTCGAATACTCGTCTGATGATATCTGACGTCAGAGGTAAGTGTATTAATATCTCAATAGATGGAGTAGCAATGAAAGGATAGTCACGTGGTATATCGTACGCATGGTTCAGAGTTGCCATTTGTGTAACTAAATTTTTTCTTTTTTCGAATAAAATAGAAAGGCATTTGGTGACTTCATTTTTCATATAGCGGAAAAAAACCGGTCTAATTCCTTTCTAAAATAGACCGGCAAAAAACGCGTTTTTTGCCGCTCTATATAGAAAGGAATTAGAAAGATTTGTTTTTACAGTGTATGCTGATGACTCCACCCTTCATTACTCTTTTCATTTTGAAAACAGTTAATAGAGGCAAGGAGGGTGGCCTTGGAGCAACTAACCTCTGACCTATCTCTCATTTCAAATTGGGGCCAAGAAAACATGGTCGTTTTCAATGCCTCAAAAACTCAATTCCTCCATCTCTCTACTCGACACAATCTTCCACACAACTACGATATCTTCTTCGAAAACACGCAACTCAAACCTTCATCTCTCCTTAATATTCTCGGTGTTTCTTTTTCTCGTGATCTTTCTTGGAAAGATCACATTACCTCTCTTTCTAAACAAGCTTCTAAGAGGTTGGGTGTTCTGAGGCACCTTCAATATTTCTTCACACCACCCCAGTTGCTTTCTCTGTATAGGGGTGTTGTTCGCCCCTGTATGGAGTATGCGTCACACATCTGGGGTGGTTCCACACACACAGCTCTCCTGTAAAAGGTGGAGTCTAGAGCTTTTCGCCTTATCAATTCTCCTGCTCTCACTAATTCACTCCAATCTCTTTCTGCCCGTCGAAATGTTGCGTCACTCTCTTTATGCTATCGCTATTACAATGGACACTGCTCTTCGGAACTCTCTCGTCGCATACCTCCTCCATTAAGAAGGGTTCGTGCGACTCGTCTTTCTCAATCTTACATGTACTCTACTGGTAAAGTCTGGAACACACTTCCTTCATCTATTTTCCCAACTTCCTATGACTTAGGCACCTTTAAACGCCGTGTATCAGGTCATGTCGGCCTTTAATTTGACCATGTTTCCGACTTTCCTCCCAACTCTGGTGGAACATTGGTAGGCCTCTGGCCTTTGCCCACCAGAGGAGAAATAAAAAATATATATATATATATATATATATATATATATATATATATATATATATATATATATATATATATATATATATATATATATATATATATATATATATATATATATATATATATATATATATATATATATATATATATATATATATAATATATATATATATATATATATATATATATATATATATATATATATATATATATATATATATATATATATATATATATATATATATATATATATATATATATATATATATATATATATATATATATATATATATATATATATATATATATATATATATATATATATATATATATATATATATATATATATATATATATATATATATATATATATATATATATATACGAGGGAGAGAATAATGTTCGTTCCTACCGAAATATTAATAGCTATTTTCAGAGTCAATTGAAAATCGAGATATGTCGATTTATGAGAAATTAATAATTCGGGACTTATTATTTCCTGCATGAAGGATTAAATTTATTTTAAAATTGTTCATAAGAATTAATGAATTTAAGCTTCAGAGATCGAGATATATATATATATATATATATATATATATATATATATATATATATATATATATATATATATATATATATATATATATATATATATATATATATATATATATATATATTTATATCACCACCACTCACGGGCAAAGCCCTGTTCAAGTATGGGGTTTCAGAAAAATTAAAATAAAATTAAAGTAAAAAAAAAAAAAAAAACGGCCTCTGCAGGACATACCTAATGCAAATTTCTTTGGTGATCGCAGACGTGGGCTCTAAAGAAATTGAGATTAAATTCGGTAGGAAGCACAGAAGATGGGAGAAAGTTCCACAAAACAGGTGGCAGGAAATGAGGAACCACAGCGGACAAGCCTAGAGTTGCATATGTTCACGCAAAATTGATGCGCAGACAATGCACCCCTTGTGCTACGAGGACGACGTAAAGGTAGAGGTATATGAGTGGATAGTTCCCTCGAGCATTTGCCGCTGTAGTACCTATAGAAAAGAGACAAGGCATCAACGTTACGTCGCAAAGATAAAGAGTCAAGTGAATTAGAAAGAGCGGAACAGTTTTATCTTTTGACTCAACCTTATCCAAAAGACAGGTGAAACTTGAGCCACCCCAGATATGAGAGCAGTACTCCATACAAAGGTGGATGAGACCCTTGTATAATTGGAGTAACTGCGAAAAAGAAAAAAATTCTCTCAGTCTTAACAGAACCAACAACTTCTTTGAAGCCACCCTAGCAACCATTGTGATATGATGTTTCCAAGACATTTTTTTGTTTATGTGAAGACCAAGGATGTTTATATTGTTAACAGGAGAGATGGGAGAACCATCGAAAAAATAGAAAAGTTAGAAGGTGTCTTTGAGAGGGAGATTTCTAGATGTTGAGTTTTTAAAGAGTAAATTTCACAAGGTTGAGACGACCACACTGGGAAATTCTATCCAAATCTACAAGAATGGAATCGGAAAGATGAAGAAGAGAGGCAACTCTAGATGCAAAGGAAGGAGCAGATTTGAAATGAATAGAAGAATGGAGGGTTTAGTCATCGGCATATAAGTGGATAGGGTTAGATGAACAGCTGAGAAGATCATTAATGAAAAGTAAGAATAGAGTAGGATATAAGACAGAACCCCTGAGGAACACTACTATTGACATGAAAGTAAGAAGTCCTCCATCAACAACAACCGAAATGGAACGATTAGAAAGATAGCTAGACATAAGTAAGCAAAAACAAGGAGAAAATCCAAATGAAGAGAGCTTGGAAAGAAGTGACTCGTGCCATTCCCTCCCGGTCAAATTCCTTAGATATGTCAAGCGGTGCCACATAAGTCTCCCCATGGTCCCTAAGGGCAGAAAATCATAAATCTGTTAGATAGTAAGTATATCTCCAGTAGACCTCAAACGTCCAATGCCATACTAATGATTAGAAAGAACACTGCAAAACAAACTTTTCTAATTCCTTTCTAATAGAGCAGCAAAAAACGCTTTTTTTGCAGCTCTATATAGAAAGGAATTAAAATAAATATGAAATCACCAAATGCCTTTCTATTTTATTCGAATAAAAGTAAAAATTTAGTTACACATATTGGAACGCTGCACCATGTGTACCAAATATCACGTGACTATCTTGCTACTCATCTATCGCTAATAAATTTAATACACTAACCTCTGACCTCATTAATCATCTGAAGGGTATTCGAACCGTTATCATTTTTGTTGGTATTTTGAGAAATTTTGGAGTCGAGAACCATAAAAATGCGCAATGGAGAAGAACAAGTTATTTTTAAAAAAAATTCTTTTATATACGTGTAATTTGATTTTCAATTGTTTAAATTTATTTAATTATCATATTTATTATTAATATATATATATATATATATATATATATATATATATATATATATATATATATATATATATATATATATATATATATATATATATATATATATATATATATATATATAATATATATTAAATTTATAATTATAATTATTTTATATATATATATATATATATATATATATATATATATATATATATATATATATATATATATATATATATATATATATATATATATATATATATATATATATATATATATATATATATATATATATATATATATATATATATATATTGAGAGAGAGAGCCCTATACTATATTTGCTATTTCCGAAAGTACGGATTAGTTTCACATAAAAACGTTGCTTTTGCTAAAGTACTGAAGGTCTTTCATTCATCATCACCACCACACTGGTCGAGGGGGACGTGTGCCTGAACCTCCCGAAGACAAATATTCCTGTGCTATGCATTTACCAATTTAATAATAATAATATTATATAATAATAATAATAATAATAATAATAATAATAATAATAATAATAATAGGCCTATAAATTGATGAAAACTAAAAAACGATATTGGTCAAATGGTCGAAACAAACTTTTCTTTTACATAAGCCCAAATTGTCGACACGTTTAAAAAAGAGGAGGGTTCGATTTTGAAAGGAAATTTTTATTTTTTGACCGGTTGAGCTGAAATTTTGCAGTGTATATAGCTTTTTTTCCTAGTGGAAAAAAAAGCTCCATTTTAAGCGTTTTTATGAGTCTATAACGGTTTCATAGTTATTAGTGGTCAAAAGTTGAAAAAAATGGTTAAAATTCTAGTCAAAATTTTGTTCCACATGAGGTGAAAATTTCCCCGAATAATCCTAGCCCCAATTGCTTGCTTTCGTCATAACAGATTTTTTATATCACATCCAGGAAAAAAGTTATAATCAGTCGAATTTTGTTTTGAATTTTTTTTTTACCCTTTCGGAGAAAATTTTTTTAAAATAAAATCCTTCTCGAGCTTTTTTTATATATTTGGATATTGTTTAGAGGAGAGATAGGTCTACAACTTTTATTTAGAGCATTATTAAATGCTAATTCTTTGAAGAAAGATATAGCCTCAAACTTTTGGAATTATTGAAAATTTGCCAAAAATGAACCTTTATTGAGAGATCATATCTCGGAACAAACAAATAGATCGAATAAAGTATAAAGAAGAATTTATAGCGCCAGCACTCCTCTATAAGTATGCTAAAATTTATTTACGTAGTAATTATACTTTTTTAAAAAAAATATTTTTCCTCGAAAATGTGGATTTTTTTTTTTTTTTTTAAATAATTTCTTTCGATAGTGGGTACAGTCTTGGGCTAATACTATTTTTTTGTGTAACTCTGGGAGCAAAAGTCTATTAGAAGTTTTTGTAGCCAATAGGAACATATCTTCCAAATTTCAGGGAAAATTTTTTTTTATGTGGCTTCACCGTAGATTTGAATTTGAGAAAACATTCCGATATAACTGTTAAACATTAAATCGCTCTTAAAAACGTTAGGAATCTAGTTTTTACGACGGGAAAAAAGCAATATATATTGAAATTTTCAGGAGAATCGGATGAATTTAAAAAAAAAATCCCTTTAAAAAAAAAAAAAAAAAAACATTATGGCGTTGACTTTGGTAGCCTCGGAGAAGATAGCCCCTCATCCACACCTTCCTCCATCACCACTTGGAAGTTGGTGGCCTCCGGTGATGGGGTTGGTGCCACCAGGAGTTTTCAGCCGGCTGCTCCTGATTCACAGTCTATTTTTTTCATTAATTTCTGCAACATTCGCGGTCTTCATTCAAAATTTCCACTTTGTTGAACATCACCTTTCTTCTTCTAGACCTCACCTTTTATTCTTGACCGAAACTCAGATGTTTGAGCGTTCTGATAGCAATCCCTATTCTGTTTCCTCCTATTGTCTCTATCCTAAATTTTCAGCCAAAGGCGGATGTTGCGCATACGTGCGGAACGATGTCGTTTGTTCTCGTGTCTCTAATTTGGAGTCTTCCGAATTTTCTACCTTGTGGCTTAGGCTCTCTTGCCATTCAACGACTGAATTCATTTGCTCTGTTTATTTATCTCCTAATTCTACTGACTATCCTAAATTCTTTGACTATCTAAACTCCACAATAGAGCACATTCTCTTTTCTCCTTTTTCGGAAATCATCATATTAGGTGATTTCAATGTTCACCACTGCCAATGGCTTTCTTTTTCTTCTCATGCAACAGCTGGTGAACGTGCCTTACATTTCGCTATCCAAAAAGACCTTGAGCAGTTAGTTAGTTACTCGTATACCTGTCTTGGAGATGAACAACATTTCGTCAGAAGACTTCAGACCATTTTCCAATCCTCTCTCTGGCTCTTCTCTATTCTTATTTCCCAGCTGTTTCAAACACGTCCGAATCCGACAGCAGTCTGATTATATATTGGAAACAAAATTAAGTCATATGGGACAAGATCAGGGATGTAAGGTGGATTGCAAAGATTTCCATAAACCTTTTATAAAGCTCCAATGATTTGTGAAACTTTTCACCCAAGAAGAGAGGTGGTGTTCAACATAGTGGAAATTGGAATGAAGACAGAGAAAGTTGCAGAAATTAATGAAAAAATAGACCGTGCATCCGGAACACCCGGCTGCAAATTCCTGGTGGCACCAACCCCATCACCAGAGGCCACAAACTCCCAAGTGGTGATGAGATAAGTGGTGGATGAGGGGCTATAATTGGAATCCGCCACTCTTGTATTCTCCGAGGCTACCAAAGTCGACGCCTTTTTTTAAGAGATGTGTGAATGAAATAGTGTTTTGTGTAAAAGGAGAGCCTACTCCTTGTAGAAGGAAGTGCACATGAGCGCAAAAAGGAGCGTACAATTAGGCACCAGGATGAGATGGGAAGTACTCTTACCATCCCGTATACCCAATGGGGGGTAATCTCAACGCCTCGGGAGCGCTACTTCCCCCCCCCCGTATATAATATATATATATATATATATATATTATATATATTATATATATATATATATATAATATATATATATATATATATATATATATATATATATATATATATATATATATATATAACTTTTGGCGCTATATACAGTTCCTATTTGATGTCAATATATCTCAGTAGGTCGAATGAAATCCAATGTTTTTTCATTAAACTATGTTTTGATTCTTAGACATGACCAAAGGTTAACAGTATCTAGAATTTCAACGTATTCGATAACCATCGCTACGTGTCAAAATATCTCTTTCAGAGTATAAAAGCTACTCCCATTTCAGTATTGTAGTATGATGCACTCTGATTTGGCCCATATGCGAACGCTTGTAACTACTTGTAAAACAGTTTTAAGGTAACAGAAGTTAAACATTGCCCTCATCTAAAAAAATATTTCAAATCAACCTGAAAGCACTTTCCGATAAGGATCGTGCCAACGTAATGAAACTTATGAAAGTCAGCGAAGAGAGAGATTTTTTGAAGAACCAGTGAACAGAGAGGAAAATCTGCATTGAAAAAGATAATGTGGAGTTTGATCGCAGTGCAAAGGAGCAGCGTAAATGCTGATCATTTGAGGAAATGAAAAAGAAGAAAAGCCGCTAAGAGATGGACCTACAACAAGCTACAGGAAGGGTAAAAAGATGTTGTTCTTCATTAGAATCCATACTTGAATCTACTTCTAAATCCTGCAGTTCCTAAATTCTTCCCAAGGACGGTCAAGTATTACCATGGAAGATCATCCAAATTCCAAAATTGCAGCAGCTTTGGAATGAATCGAACCTATTACGCCAGGCGACGCACACTGTTTCTCAAGCACTCGCTGCAGCACATTATTTCTCATGCACTTACTGCCGCATGAGTGAGGTTATCCTCAGTCATCTTGCCAAAATCAAGCCCTACTGTTCACGCAAAAATCCATGAAGAACCTGGCAAAAGGAATCAAGGTCGAGTTTAATCTCAAAATACCACTTGATGGGAAATTCCTCCCAAATCCTGATGGGAGAAAAATATTTAGATCGGAAAGGTTAGTATTTTATTG
>SEYY01024418.1:30000-32500 GCA_009176605.1 Armadillidium nasatum | reverse complement strand
AAGCAATCCTTTATGAGGAACGAATATAAGATTTTCAAGGAAACGCCCGAACTAAATTTCAGGGATGAGCTTGAGAGGAAAAATTGCCAATTGAAAGGAGATCCTATTTTATTGTATTTCATATTTCATTTTATTTTCATATCTGTTTCAGAAGCTAATTTTATGATGCTTATTGATTTGAATCTCGGTAATTATTTGCAATTTAGAGAAATTGAATAAGGACCACTATCGTAATCTAACGCAATATCATAAGGCATAATCTAAAAAAATTACTAAATTATTAAATAGGTTGAAAAAATATTTAATTATATTCACCTTTATATTGTCACTAATGTAAATTGAAAATTTTAAAAGTATTTATTTAATTAATTAAGTATAAGGAATATAAGAATTTTAAGAAGTTTGTATGAACCATTAGAAATTTTTAGGTAGTAATCTTCCATAAAAGGATTCTAATGTTAAAATATCTTGGTGTAACTGAATGACTGTTAAAAGAGTGCTTTTATCTCCTTTTTACTCTTTTTTTTCTGAAAAAGTATTCTAAAATATTTAAAATATCTATTATCACTTACAGCATGTCCATATAATTGTAAAAATGCTAAATATCGGTCTGAATATGCAATTTCTTTTTAAAAATTCCTTTTAACTTATTTTTAATTCTCAAAAGACACAAACTCATATATTGTTTCTAAAATTGTGTAATGGTGTAAAAGAAATTAGAGGCAGTGGATACTCAAATATTGAATGCTCAAAAGTAATACTAATATTTGATGGGACTTTTAAGTTAATACATATTTTCTTATTGAAATTTATTTTTGTTCGATTCTTTAAATAATTTTTTTGGTGATTTAAAATTGAAAAAGAAAATAATTAATAAAATGGGAGGAAGATGCTTCTAAAGTGATTTACTTTTAATCAGTTATTTATTAGCAGCAATATTTATATATATATATATATATATATATATATATATATATATATATATATATATATATATATATATATATATATATATATATATATATATATATATATATATATATATTATATATATTTTTTTTAAACCATAGCAATAAATAACAATGAAGCATATATATATATAATATATATATATATATATATATATATATATATATATATATATATATATATATATATATATATATATATATATATATATATATATATATATATATATATTATATATATATATATATATATATATATATATATATATATAAATATTAAAATATATTATATTATAATATATATATATATATAATAATAATAATATATATATATATATATATATATATATATATATATATATATATATATATATATATATATATATATATATATATATATATATATATATATATATATATATATATATATATATATATATATATATATATATATATAGTAGGGCCCCGGTCTTGGATGGTGCCAGTGAAAAGTGAGGGGATTGCCAGAGCCAATTGGAGGGAAATTGGTCCCTCACACTCTTTCTTGAGGTATTTTTAATCTGATTAATCGGATTATCCGATAATTAAATGGATAATCTTATAATTAATCCGGATAATCTACTTAATCCAGATAATTAATTATGTTTATCCGTTAAATCCCGCCCCTTTTTGACCTTTTATTCTTTAATCCTCGCCCCTTTTGCCCTTTTCTCCTACGGTCAGTACCATCCCTTATTTGGCACTCATGACCCTCATGTGCTATTGCCAGGGGTAACTCATTCTCTTTTTTGAGTGCAATTTCTAATACTTTCTAGCACGTGGAACTCATGCAAGACCACGCTCCCTTAACATTAGGGGTGTACTAGTGACAGCTGGCACTGAGGGTAGAGTGGAGTGCAAGTAGGCACTGAGATTAAGGCATCATTTAGCACCACATCCGGCGACATCCTCTAACTGGATGTACCCATATGGGAACCACGTGATCAAGAAAAAATTAATGGTGAACAAAATCAAATTCAAAAGGGCTGAAAAAATATTTACGGAAATAAAAACCACGTGTTCGGAAAATTCAAAATCAAATTCATGATGGTGGATACAAAATCTAAGATGGCGGAAACTATGTGTACGGAGTAAAAATGCCCTTATTATCATTGCATAATTCATATATAAATATTACGTAATAACCATAAATACATAATTGTTATGTAACAATAGATGATTATTATTATACAATCAATAAAATAATATCGATTTCAAAATCGAAAAATCAAAACGTGGAGCGTGAATAGAACAATTCGCTCATTCTTAGGTATTATGATAAAGTTGGTGTAGTGGTAGCGTGATGGAATTTAAATAAGAGGGTTGAGGTTTCGAATCCTGGTCTCACAATAGTTGTAAGTTCTTTCTTTCGCATGAATATTGGAGGAGGAAGTTTCATTTTCACTCAATAGATGGCGCAGTGGTCAAGAAAAAATGGCCGGGAGAATTCAAAATTAAATTCAAGATGGAGGAAGAAAATCGACGGAAATGAA
>SEYY01024418.1:12500-25000 GCA_009176605.1 Armadillidium nasatum | reverse complement strand
AAGGCTAACCAAGTTGCTTAATCTATTTGGCAACCAGAATTCTTGTAAGAGATTTCACATACCCTTCTCCAAATATTTAGACTCAATATCATTTGACCTATATGTTGGAACAGTATATGTTGTCTAATTGTATATGATAATGTTTTAATACATGCCTATTCACGCAGACTCCGAACTCTCTTTCCACGTCTACCATATCTACCATCTAATTCTTATTATAATTAATAAATCTATATATTTAAAGTTCTTCTGTAATTTGTCCTTGCCACCTCTAGTTTTTTTGCTAAGGTGGTCTTTTTTTTTTTTTTTTTTTTTTTTTTTTTTTTTTTTGTAACAAGGAGTTGAAACCATATGAGTAGAGAGATGGACATCCACCCATTTTACATATATATATATATATATATATATATATATATATATATATATATATATATATATATATATATATATATATATATATATATATATATATATATATATATATTATATAAAATTAAAATCCGCCCCCACGAAGGGTTATTAGCTTTGTCATTTGGTTCATTTGAGGATCAATTAAGGATTTCATGGGCCGACGGCAGATATCAACTAGCTGGTCATGTCTATCACGGATGACGACTTTAATCCCATCTGCAGTAACCATTCGCAGATGTTCTTACAACCCCTAAGTGGGCGAGGCTAAGAGCTAGAGAAAACTTCACACACACACACATATATATATAATATATATTATATATATATATATATATATATATATATATATATATATATATATATATATATATATATATATATATATATAATATATATTATATATATATATTCTTCCTTTCTTTCGATGGTTCTCCCATCTCTCCTGTTGACAATATAAACATCCTTGGCCTTCACATAAACAAAAAAATGTCTTGGAAACCTCATATCACAATGGTTGCTAGGGCGGCTTCAAGGAAGCTGGGAGTTCTGTTTAGACTGCGAGAGTTTTTTTCTTCCTCGCAGTTACTTCAATTATACAAGGGCTTCATCCGCCCTTGTATGTAGTACTGCTCTCATATATGGGGTGGCTCAAGTTTCACCTGTCTTTTGGATAAGGTTGAGTCAAAAGCTAACAGACTTATAAACTGTCCCGCTCTTTCTAACTCTCTTGACTATATATCTTGACTATATATTGCGACGTGATGTTGGTGCCTTGTCTATTTTCTATAGGTACTACAGCGGCAAATGCTCGAGGGAACTATCCACCAGTGTACCTCCACCTTTACGGCGTCCTCGCAGCACAAGGGGTGCAATGTCCGCGCATTAATTTTGCGTGGACATAGGCAATTCCAGGCTTGTCAGCTGTGGTGCCTCTTTCTTTCCTGCCACCTCTGCTTTGTGGAACTCTCTTCCATCTTTCCCTCCGCATTTAATCTCAATTTCTTTAAAGCCCACGTCTGCGCTCACCTAAGGAATTTGCGTTAGGTGGGTACTGTGGGGTGGTTTTTTATTTTTTTTATTTTGTGCTCTTTTACTTTCATTTTTATTCTCTTAACATCCCCTCCTTGAATAGGGCTTTACTGTGAGTGGTTGATGATTGTGTAAAATAAAAAAAAAAAAATAAAAAAAAAAAAAATAATATATATATATATATATATATATAATATATATATATATATATATATATATATATATATATATATATATATATATATATATAATATATATATATATATTATTAGTGATGGATCGGATGTCATTTTTTCTAATTTGCGGATGCGGAAGCGGATGTTGAATTTTCGAAAGTGCGAATGCGGATGTTAATTTTGATCAGGATGTGAATGCGTATGCCATCACTATATATATATATATATATATATATATATATATATATATATATATATATATATATATATATATATATATATATATATATATATATATATATATATTTCATTATCACCTTTCCCACTTTCGTGGGGTGGTGCCCGCCACAATTCCCTTACAACCAACCCCTTTCAACCCCTTTCACCACCGCCCTTAATCTCTCTCTGTCTCTACAAATCTTCTACCCTCTTCTAAACTCAAATTCCTTCCATCAAAATCTCTCTCACTCCATCCATCCATCTCCACTTCGGCTTTCCCCTATCCCTACCTCTATCCACATGGAATCTAAGTACCTTGCCCACCATTCTGTCCTCATTCATTCTTCACATATGTTCAAACCATTTTAGCACATCCTCCTCCTCTCTATCAATTGCACCCTTCTTCCATTTACACATCTCCCTTATTCTTTCATTTCTAATCCTATCAATCCTTCTCAATTTATATATCGCTCTCAAATCTTTCATCTCAAAGACATTGAAACTTTTTCTCGACCGAGCACTTATCATCTATGTTTCACCCCATACAATACAGAAGGTGAACACATACATTCAAACATTCTTATCTTTATTTCTTTCGAAATTTTTCCTTTCTTCCACACTTTTCTTAGGCCCCCTAATACTTTCATTCCTTCTACCACTCTGTTCTTTATTTCTTTTTCCGTCCCACCCTTACCTTCCACCCAACATTACTAGATATTTGAATTCATTCACCTCCTCAAGTTTCCATTCTCACACTTCTACAAACCAATTCCTCCCTCCACATTTCCTCATCCCCACCTCTAATCCTCATAACTTTATTCTTCACTGGATTGAATTTCAATCTCGTGTTTGCACATTTCCCTTCAAACTCTCTCACAAGTATTCTCATCTTTTCTCCAGATTCTGCCACCAACACATGCCGCATCATCTGCAAAAAGTAAAACATTCACTTCACATTCACACTCCATATTTCTCAACGTAATACTCTTCCCTTCTCTCTCCATTTTTCTAAGTAAAACATCCATCAATAGATTAAATAGCATGGAGATGTTACACACCTCTGTCTCAATCCCACTCCTATGCTAAACCAATCCGATAGTTCTCTCTTCACCCTCACTCTTGATCTACAATTCGCATATATATATATATATATATATATATATATATATATATATATATATATATATATATATATATATATATATATATATATATATATATATATATATATATATATATTAGTGATGGATCGGATGTCATATTTTCTAATTTGCGGAATGCGGAAGTTCGAATTTTGGAGAAGTGCGGATGCGGATGCGGAAGCGGATGTTGAATTTTTGAAAGTGCGGATGCGGGTTAATTTTGCGGATGCGATGCGGATGCCATCACTAATATATATATATATATATATATATATATATATATATATATATATATATATATATATATATATATATATATATATATATATAAATCCATAGGAGGGTGCTTGGAACCCCTACTGGGGCTACATTGGCATTTTGCTGGGGGCTCCTGGGTTACAGGAGCAACCAACCAAGGTCAAGCAACGCCAACATGGGCACAAACAACTGTTGCGACAAATTTAGCAATAATAAGACAGAGAAAAATTTTCCGCACGCCAGGACTCGAAACCACTGACAACAGCGTCGCCGTTAGACAGTGAACATAAGGCTCTACCACTGAGCTACGCCGCCTTCCCAAAAAAGAAGGCATAGTAGAACAGTTTTCAAGCACTTATGCTTCGAATCACTGTAGCAACTCGGTACTTATTTAAATCCATAGGAGGGTGCTTGGAACCCCTACTGGGGCTACATTGGCATTTTGCTGGGGCTCCTGGGTTACAGGAGCAACCAACCAAGGTCAAGCAACGCCAACATGGGCACAACAACTGTTGCGACTAAATTTAGCAATAATAAGACAGAGAAAAATTTTCCGCACGCCAGGACTCGAAACCAATGACAACAGCGTCGCCGTTAGACAGTGAACATAAGGCTCTACCACTGAGCTACGCCGCCTTCCCAAAAAAGAAGGCATAGTAGAACAGTTTTCAAGCACTTATGCTTCGAATCACTGTAGCAACTCGGTACTTATTTAAATCCATAGGAGGGTGCTTGGAACCCCTACTGGGGTAGAGCCTTATGTTCACTGTCTAACGGCGACGCTGTTGTCAGTGGTTTCGAGTCCTGGCGTGCGGAAAATTTTTCTCTGTCTTATTATTGCTAAATTTATCGCAACAGTTGTTGTGCCCATGTTGGCGTTGCTTGACCTTGGTTGGTTGCTCCTGTAACCCAGGAGCCCCCAGCAAAATGCCAATGTAGCCCCAGTAGGGGTTCCAAGCACCCTCCTATGGATTTAAATAAGTACCGAGTTGCTACAGTGATTCGAAGCATAAGTGCTTGAAAACTGTTCTACTATGCCTTCTTTTTTGGGAAGGCGGCGTAGCTCAGTGGTAGAGCCTTATGTTCACTGTCTAACGGCGACGCTGTTGTCAGTGGTTTCGAGTCCTGGCGTGCGGAAAATTTTTCTCTGTCCTATATATATATATATATATATATATATATATATATATATATATATATATATATATATATATATATATATATATATATATATATATATATATATATATATATATTAACCAAAAATGAATTGCAATTTCTTTTAGAGAAGATATAAAAGAAAACGATGTTAAACGTAAGCTAACATAAAATGAAAGTGTTAAATGAATGAATTAAGCAAATTTATAAATTATTTATGTATTTCAATAAAAAGATAATAATTTTAAAAATTTATAATAATAAAATACTTGAAAGTTAAATGTAATGTAATGTAATGTTTGTGTAACAAAACTGCATTGAAATAAAATAAGGCAAATAACGATGCCATACGAATCACCAAGTATTTTACCTCCAACAAAATTGCTTCAAAGATAATTTTGGCGCGAATTTCCAAAACGCAACATTTTTGTATATTTTTAATATATAATTTTATTAATTTCTGTATACTTTTTGTTAATAAATATTAGTTATGACATTTTTAATTTATATGTATTTCATTAAAATAAATATATTTTTTATGATTATTAACGAATACTATCTATTTATACCAATTCTTTTTTATAGTAATTTACCTCTTTGTAATAAAAGAAATTTAAGAATATGTTTGTTATGTATTTTTCAATAAAATAATTGAAAGTGAAAAACTTCATTTGTTTTTCCAAACCTTCCCATTTACCCATTCATTAATCCTCAGCAGAATCCAAAACAAGTTCCTGTAGATGCAGCAAATAGTCCAACCGAAGAAGCAGCTCCTCAAGAAGACGTTCCTTCCCTTCAAAAAGATACCACAGTTTGGCAGCTTTTTTTTTGCCATCAACTGTGGTTCCTCCATTGCCGTGGCAGTTCCAAACAAAGCGAGCAAAGGCTTGAAGAAGAGTGGTGGCCACCACCTTCTACTAGTCGACACATATGGTTACCTAGAGAGGACCCAACGAAAACCCAGCCCCCTGAAGATCCCTTTCCGTCTCAACGCCACCTAAGAGATAGGTACCCAAGGTCTCCATAAACTAAAGACTCCCGGGTCTGGGCACCCCATAAAGGGGCCACCAAATGAATACCAATACCATATATATATATATATATATATATATATATATATATATATATATATATATATATATATATATATATATATATATATATATATATATATATATAGAGAGAGAGAGAGAGAGAGAGAGAGAGAGAGAGAGAGAGAGTCTTTAGTGTACCCTTGACTCACATTAGAGTGCCTATGCTCCCACAGCCTTCCCTCTTCTTCACATGTATCCTACAAATTTTCAAGTGCTTATAACAAACCTTATAATAAACCTTAGTTTAAATTTTCTTGTTCTCGTCAATTACCTATTAAATAAATTTTAAAAAATGGCGAAACGCAAATCTGCCTCGGAGAATCCAAGCGTTGCGGATTCCAAATATAGCATCTCATCCACTCCTTCCACTATCACCACTTGGGAGTTGGTGGCCTCCGCTGATAGTGTTAGTGCCACCAAGACCTTGTTGCCGAATTTCCCTGGTGCACATCCATGTTTTTTCATTAATTTCTGCAACATTTACGGTCTTTTTTCAATTCTCCACTTTGTCGAACACCACCTCTCTTCTTCTAGACCTTATCTCTTGTTCTTAACCGAAATTCAGGTGTCTGATTGCTCTGACAGCAAACCCTACTCTGGTTCCTCCTACTGTCTCTATCCTCAATTTTCAGTCAAAGGCAGATGTTGTGCATATGTGCGGAACGATGTTTTCTGTTATCGTGTCTCTAATTTGGAGTCTTCCGAATTCTCTACTTTATGGTTTAAACTTTCCTGCAACTCTACAACTAAATTCATTTGTTCTTTCTACTTTTCTCCTAATTCTACCGACTATGAAAAATTCTTCGACAATCTTAACTCCAAAATAGAACATATTCTTTTTTATCCTTTCTCCGAAATCATTTTAGGTGATTTCAGTGTTCACCTACCAATTTTCTATCCAGAAAAATCCTGAGCAGTTGGTGCATTCCTGCCCGCCTTGTTGATGAACATAACATACTCGATCTTTTCCTATTTTCTTTTCACTCTCCTTACAACGTCAAACTCTTACCTCCTCTAGGTTCACCCGATCCCTTTCTTATCTCTGTATCTTTCCTTGTTCTTGAAGTCTTCCGCTAGATCGGCCCCCGGCTTTGGTGAGGAGACGTTTCTGGCATTTCGATGCCACTTCCTGGTCTGACTTGCGGATGTACTTTTGTGATTTTTCATGGAATGATTACTGTTTCCGTGGGAAGGGTCCCTCTGGGTGTGCAGAGCTCATAAGTGAGGTTATTCTCTCTGACATGAAGGCTACATTAAATTTTCTTTCCCTTCTAATAAACTTAGCAAACCTTATAATAAACCTTAGTTTAGCTTCTCTTGTTCTCGTGCTATCCACCACAGAGATGCTGCCTTCGGGGATTACCTTCGTCTTCATACTCCAGAAACTCAAGCAACTTATATTTCATCCCGGAATCGTACAAAATCTATACTTCGTAACACTAAAAACTCTTTTTTTTCGTAAAAAATTAATTAATTTTTCTGATTCCTCTTCACGTTCTTTCTGTCATTTTGCAAAAAAAAAAAAAAATGTCAATAACTTTGATTCTTCCTCTTTCTCTCCTCTAGAATCTTCTAACGGTTAAACAGTCATTTTACTTTCCTTAAAGGTGAACTCTTCTCTCCAACTCTTGTCTCTGTTTCAATGCTAGACGATTCCGGAGCTGTTCCTACTCCTTCTACCCCCTCCAACTCATTTATACCTAAAATTATAATTTCTTACAAAGACGATATTTCTGCTCACTCTGATTAACACTAAGAAAACGTACGACCCTGATGGTATCCTTCCTGTGATTATCAAAACTTGTGCTTCCGAGCTTGCACCCTGCCTTGGTAAACTATTTCGTATCCGTCTTTCTACTTCAACTTTCCCTTCTTGTTGGAAACTTGCTCTCATTCAACCTGTGCTAAAAAAGGGTTACCATCTCAACCCTCTAAATACCGTCCATTTTATTTAATCTAGTTCTTTCTAAAGTTTTCGAATCTATCCATAACATGAAAATTTGGAAACATCTCAGTTCCTCTAATCTTAACTTATTAACAAACTATTATCTTTTTAACAAGCCAATATGGCTTTCGTAAGAAACGCTCTTCTGGTAATCTTCTTTCCCTTCTCTCTGGTTCTTGGTCCTCCGGTTTTCTGCATTTCGGTGAATCTTTTGCTGTCTCGCTGGACAAATTGAAATCTATTGATAGAGTCTGGCACAAAGCTTTGATTTCCAAACCTCCCTTCTTCGGAATCTATCCCTCTCTCAGTGGCCTTCTCCCTGATTTCCTTTGTGGTTTTTCTATGGCAGCTCTTGCGGACTGCTACCGTTCATCCTATAAATCTATTATTAGTGGTATTCCTCAAAGATCTGTCCTATCTCCAACATTTTTCTGTTTTTCATTAATGATCTTCTCTTACCTCATTTCCTATCCACTCCAATGCCGATGGCTCAATTTTTCAATCTTTCAATTTTTTTTCAATCTTTTTCTCCTCAAAATCCATGGTTCGATGACGGCTGTTCTCTTGCCCTTCGCGAGAGAGACAGTGCTTATCGTGAATGGAAAACTCTCCTTCTCCTATCACTCTTGCTAATTTTCATTCAGCTCGGAATCGTTGCAGGGATGTTTATCGACGGACTAAGCGTACTTTCATAAAAAGGAAGTGCGCTGACCTCCATGGCTCTCCTACTGATAAAAATTTCTGGCCTCTTGTCAAAAATATCTCTAACAACTTCTGTAAATCTGCCTTTCCTCCTCTTATTCGCTCTGATGGTTCTGTTGCTAATACTCCTTCTGAAAAGGCTAATCTCTTCAGCCTCCTTTTTTCATCTAATTCCACCCTGCTCGATTCTGACATCCCTCCTCCTACTCCTTCTCCTCTCAGGTGTCCCATGTCTCTGCCTGTAATTTCTCATGATCAGGTGCATGGGATCCTGAAATCCATGAACGTCAGGAAGGCCAGTGGCCCGGATGGCATTCCCCCTCGTGTTCTGAGGGAGTTTGCTTCCGAGTTGGCGCCTGTCCTCGTTCAGCTCTACTCTCTATGCCTTAATACTAATACTGTTCCTCAATGCTGGAAGCGTGCGTTTGTTCAACCGATCCCGAAGAAAGGTAGTCTCTCTGACCCTTCTAACTATTGACCTATAGCTCTCACCTGTGTTCTATCTAAAATTTTTGAAACTCTCCTCAACTCTCATTTCCTGGATCATTTGCAGTCTCATTCTCTTCTTTCTGATCACCAGTATGGCTTTCGACGCTCAAGGTCAACTGGTGACATACTTTCCTATTTTACTGATCTATGGTCTTCTGCCCTTAGGGACTTCGGGGAGTCTTGTGTGGTGGCGCTTGACATATCCAAGGCTTTTGACCGGGTGTGGCATGCGTCACTGCTCTCCAAGCTCCCTCTCCTCCTTCTCTTTGCTTACTATTGTCTAGTTTTCTCTCAGATCGTTCCATTTCGGCATTTGTAGATGGAGCGACCTCTTCCTCCTTTTCTGTCAACTGTGGTGTTCCTCAGGGTTCTGTTTTATCTCCAACCTTATTCTTACTTTTCATTAACGATCTTCTCCACTGCACTTCTAACTCTGTTCACTCTTATGATGATTATTCAACTCTTCATTCTTCTACTCATTTCAAATCTGCTCCCTCTTTTGCTTCTAGAGTTGCTTCTCGTCTTCAACTTTCCAATTCTATTCTTGCCGATCTGGATGGGATTTCCCGGTGGGGTCGTAGCAACCTTGTGAAATTCAACTCTTTAAAAACTCAACTTCTTCACATCTCACTCTCAAAAACACCTCCAAACTTTCCTATCCTCTTCGATGGCTCTCCCGTCTCATCTGTAAATAACATTAACATTCTTGGTCTAAACATAAACAACAAACTATCTTGGAAACCACATATCACAATGGTTGCTAAAGCGGCCTCTAAGAAGCTGGGAGTTCTGTTCAGATTGCGAGAATTTTTCTCTTCTGAACAGTTACTCCAAATATATAAGGGTCTTATTCGCCCTTGTATGGAGTACTGTTCTCACATTTGGGGGCTCCGGCTCCTCCTCTCTTCTGGATAGGGTTGAGTCAAAAGCTAAAAGATTAATTAACTGTCCCCTACTTTCAAACTCTCTTGACCCTCTGTCTCTGCGACGTGACGTTGGCGTGCTATCTCTTTTCTACAGGTATTACAATGGCAGGTGCTCGAGGGAATTGGCCTCTCGCATTCCTCCACCATTGCGTCGTCCTCGTTGCACAAGGGGTGCCCTGCTTTCGCACAATTTTGTGTGGACGTATGAAATCCCAGGCTAGCCCGTTGTGGTACCTCTTTCTTTCCAGCCACCTCTATTCTGTGGAACTCTCTACCTTCATCTATTTTTCCTTCTGTATTTAACCTTCCACCCTTCAAGGCTTCCGTCTGCGCCCACCTGAGAGCTGTGCGTTAGGTGTGTGTGTGTGTGTTTTAAGCGAGTTCTCTCTATTTGTGTGTGCCCCCTCCTTGAAAAGGGCTCTGCCCGTGAGCGGTGGCATTCTGTAAAAAAAATAAAAATAACCGAGGTGAATCTCTCTCGCATAGATGCATTTATTCTACATTCTTTCCTATCAGTTAAGCCTAGCAAACCTTTGTTTAATTCGGCTTGTTCTCGTGCTATCCGTCGCAGGGATACAGTCTCAGAGATTACAGTCATCTTCAAAGTCCAGAAACTCATGTAAATTATATTTATTAACTGAATAGTCCAAAATCAATTATCCGCAACACCAAATATTCTTTTCTCCATCCTTACTGCAATAATATTTATACTTCTTCTTCCTTGCGCCCTTTCTGGAATTTTGCAAAAAATGTCAACTCTAGCTCCGATTCTTCCTCATTCCCTTCTTTGATATCTTCTGATGAAATAACTGACATTTTCCCTTCCTCTAAAGCTGAAATCGTCGCTTAATTAAACTTTTGGTTATATTCAACCTTTAACTTTTCCGGAGCTTCTGAAGAAGTCACTTTGGCTTTCTCTGAGCTTAGCACTAAAAAGGCATACGTTCCTGATGGTTTCCCTCCTGTGGTTCTCAAAACTTGTGCTTCCGAGCTTGTACCCTGCTTTCTCAAACAATTTCGTTTTTGTCATTCTACTTCAACCTTCCCTTCTTGCTATAGATTTGGAATTATTCATCTTGTGCTGAAAAAGGGGAGCATTCTCAACCCTCTATTTACAGTCCTATTTCTTTAACCTCTGTTCACTATAAAGCTTCAAGTATATCCTTAAAAGAAAGATTTTTAAACATCTCAATCCTCCTACTCTTATCTCTGATCACCTATATAGCTTTCGCGAAAAACGATCTACTAGTAATCTTTCCTTCTTTTCTTTCTCTCTAACTTTTGTTCCTTTGCTCTTCGATATTTCGGTGAATCCTTTCCTGTCGCACTGGTCATATCAAAAGCTTTTGATAGAGTCTGGCACAAAGCTTTGACATACAAAGCTCCCATTTTAAAAGCTATATTTTTTGTGACATTATCTCTGATTTCCATAGCAGTTTTTGTTTACGCCCACTGTTCATCCTTTAAATATATTAATAGCGGAGTTCCTCAAGATTTTGTCCTGTCCCCAACACAACTTAATAGTGCCAAACTAGTTCATAATATATTTAACCGAGCCATACCTAACCAAATATTATCTTTCAATAACATAACCATAACTAGCCTGACAAAACCTAACACCCTAACACCAACAGAGTTCGTAATACTCGTATATCACATAAGAATAGCATATCATGAATAACTTTCTTCTGTTCTTTTAGTGCCATCCTTTGAATAACTGACTACTAAGCTAATCTACTTTATTTGAACATAGTATTTTAGTTTATGGTGTTTCAAAATAATAATGATGGGATTCTTATAGTAACCATCACTCCTAAATAGGTTTATCTTCTCTTTTTTCTGAAACCTAACCTTGCACTAGTTTGTCTCTAATTCCTCACTTTATTAAATTGAAGCTGTTTCCCAGACATTATACCTTTCTTAACTACCTTCTACAGTTTTATTTCAACCTGATTGAGCATTGTATTATTATTTAAGATATCTCAAAAATAAAGGGTGGTTTCTTATATTCTTGTAGTAACCTCAACTCATTTAGATGTTTCCTCATACTTCAGTTTTCCTAATGTTTTCTAATAAACATATCGTAACCTTGCGTAGGTTTGGGGACCCTTCATCTGAAGGTGCCTTGCTTTTATGGGTGAAAATTTTCCCATAATTTTTTTTCCTTCGGCATTTGTTTTGTAAAATCTATGCTGATTCCAAATCTGTAATTAGTTTTTCATAATTCCAAACGGTTCCTGAGAAAAAGACCTTTTAAGTGACATGTCGAACGACCTTGAAGCTCTGAAAAATTTTGTTAGATTTTTTATTTATTTTTTTTTTTTTTGAGCTTTTATTTTTATAGAAAATTTTCTCCTGATTCCAAATATGAAATTAGTTTTTCATAATTCCAAAAGAAATATGACCACACAATCATTTAATGTTAGAAAACAACAATAAGAGTTTGGGGTTCTGTTTTGGAAGGGTTTTAGTAAAATCTTTGTTTTTTTTCAGCAGTGTTTTAGTAAAATCTTTGCTGATTCCAAATCTGTAATTAGTTTTCATAATTCCAAACTGTTTCTGAGGAAAATACTTTTCAAGTAACTCATGTTGAATGACCTTGAATCTGGCGTCATATGGCAACCCTAGATAAATTATTATTATTAATTTCCAAAAAAAAATTTAATATTTTTGTTGAAAATAATTTCCTGATTCCAAATATGCAATTAATTTTTCATAATTCCAAATGGTTACTGTGGTATGACCACTCAAACATGAAATGTACTTCAGAAACGACATTATAAGTCATACGTTTAGGTGTTTTTCTCGAAATAGCAATTTTCAGTGAAAAAAATTTCCCCCCCCCCCAAAAAAAAAAGCGGCTCCAGCGATTGTCTTCAAAGTTTTTTTTAGTGAATTAGAGACAGTTAGAGGAAGATATATAGAATGTGCGATCCCCAAAAATTATGCTG
>SEYY01024418.1:0-7500 GCA_009176605.1 Armadillidium nasatum | reverse complement strand
TATTCGCTCTGATGGTTCTGTAGCTAATACTCCATCTAAAAGGATAATCTCTTCGATCTTCTTTTTCCATCTAATTCACCATGCACTATTCTGGCATCCCTTCTCCTACTCCTCCTCTCAGGTATCCCATGTCTCTACTTGTAATTTCTCATGATCGGGTGCATGAGATCCTGAAATCTATGAACGTCAGGAAGGCTAGTGGCCCGGATGGCACTCTCACTCGTGTTCTGAGGGAGTGTGTTTCCGAGTTGGCGCCTGTCCTCGTTCAGCTCTACTCTCTATGCCCTAAAACTAATACTTTTCCTCATTGATGGAAGCGTGCATTTGTTCAGCTGATCCCGAAAAATGGTAGCCTCCCTGACACTTTTAACTATCGACCTATAGCTCTCACTTTTGTTATGTCTAAAATTTTTGAAACTCTCCTCAATTCTCATTTCCTGGATCATTTGGAGTCTCATTCTGTTCTCTCAGATCACTAGTATGGCTTTCGACGCTCGAGATCAACTTATGACATATTTTCCTATCTTGCTGATATATGGTCTTCTTTCCTTAGGAACTTCGGGAAGTCTTGTGTGGTGGCGCTTGACATATCCAAGGCTTTTGACTGGGTATGGCATGAGTGGCTGCTCTCCAAGCTCCTTTCCTTTGGGTTTCTTCCTTTCATTTTCTTACTCTTGTCTAGTTTTCTCTCAGATCGTTCCATTTCAGCACTTGATGAGGGAGCGACCTTTTCCTCCTTTTTTTATCTCCACTCTTATTCTTATTTATCATTAACGATCTTCTTATCTGCACTTCTTACTGTTCACTCTTATGCTGATGAATCAACTCTCCATTCTTTTTCTCATTTAAAATCTGCTCCCTCTTTTGCTTCTAGAGTTGCTTCTCGTCTTCAAATTTCTGATTCTATTCTTGCTGATTTGGATGGGATTTCCCGATGGGGTCATAGTAACCTTGTGAAATTCAACTCGTTAAAAACTCAACATTTTTACATCTCTTTCTCAAAAACACCTCCCAACTATCCTTCCTCTTCGATGACTCTCCCGTCTCACCTGTAAATAACATTAACATTCTTGGCCTAAATATATACAACAAACAGTCTTGGAAACGACATATCACAATGGTTGCTAAATCGGCCTCAATGAAGCTGGGAATTCTGTTCAGGTTGTTAGAATTTTTTTCTCCTGAGCAGTTATTCCAAATATATAGGGATCTTATTCGCCCTTGTATGGAGTACTGTTCTCACATTTGGAGGTGCTCCGTCTCCTTCTCTCTTCTTTATAGGGTTGAGTCTAAAGCTCTATGATTAATAAACTGTCCCCCCTACATTCAAATTCTCTTGACTCCCTATCTCTGCGACGTGAGGCTGACGCACTATCTTTTTTCTATAGGTACTACAATGACAGGTGCTGTCTCGCATTATTCCACCGTTGCATCGTCCTCGTTGCACAAGGGGTGCCCTGCTTTCGCATGAATTTGGTGTGGACGTAGGAAACACAAGGCTAGCCCGTTGTGGTGTGTCTTTCTTTCCAGCCACCTCTGTTCTGTGGAACTCTCTACCATCACCTATTTTTCCTCCTGTATTTAATCTTCCACTCTTCAAGGGTTCTCTCTGTTCCCTCCTTAGGGATGTGGGTTAGGTGTGTGTTTAAGCGAGTTTTCTTCCTCTGTGTGTGTGCCCCTTCCTTGAAAAAGGGTTTGCCCGTGAGTGGTGGCGATCTTTAAAAAAAAAAAAAAAAAAAAAAAAAAAAAAAAAAAAAAAAAAACTTTTTGTGGTATTGAATCCAATATTACTTTATTGATTATATAATCATGTTTATGTCACTTATTATATAGAATGAATCATTACGTAATATTTTATAATCACTTTTTACGTCATCGAGAAGGATTATTCCGTAATAATTTTACATAGCAAATTCCTTTATCGTTTAATTTCGTCGTTACATATTTTTCCTCATAATATCATCAACAGCATCATGTGAATCCGAAGGAGCCTTATGATTCCCAATGTCGTTCCCAAATGAGTTCCCTTCTGGGCTCCAAACTGGTACTGCATATACATACTCATGATGGATAAGTATTTAGAGATAGCAGCAGTTAACCACTTTTTAGGGAAATCTTGCAACACTGTGTATTTGCTAATACCAAATATCATCATATTTTTAAGTACGAATGTAAATATTGTGACGTCAAGCATTTTCATTATTACTTTGTATTCGAGTTAGTATAATCATATGATTTTATATTTGGAGTCAGAACCATAAATTCTTGTAACGTAATTGGCCATCATAACTATGTCATCATTCATCTGTTCACGTGGGTTCCACTATCTTGGGTTTTTGTACACATGGTTTTAACCTGCATAGATTTTCTTTTGACCACGTAGTTTCACCCAGTCAATATTCAATTCATGATATTTCCTGTTTATACATTTAGTTTTCTTCATATAAACTATCATTTAAATTATTTACTTTACCTCCCAATAAGCAAAGTCCTAAAGGGGACATTTTGTCTATGATATCATAATCACGTGACTCATATTTGCATCGTGACACATCAATTCCTGATATTTTATTCTTATGTCTCGCTGTTCCATTTTCATTTACTGTGTAGAATAGTCACCTTTTTACAGTATCTAAACAGTTTGTTTCATATCCAGGACTTCATTCTATAACAATACTTATAATATTTATAAATAAAAATTCTTATTATATAATAAATCATTACCTTAATATGATTTTATATATACAAAGATAATGGTACTTAAAATTATACATATAATTTCCTTCTCCTGTCGCTATTTCTTTAATAGCACCATAATGCCATATACATGTTCTTGGATATTAGTCCCGTTTTCTTCTAACTGAAACTTATTCAGGCTACATTTTTTTATATTCGTTTCCATCTGACTTTTTAAAATTATTTAAACTTTTTTCACGTTACATGTTCTGTTTCCTTTCAAGCGATGATTTAAATCTTTTTTTTTTTAAACTCATTCTATATCTATATTTCTTTCAAGCTATGGCTTTAAAATTTATTCTAACACTTATTAATAATATATTATTTTGTACTTATTTTCAGCAAAAAGTTTTTGCCAAAATTTATTTTAAAAATAAAAATAAAAACATAAAAAAGAAATATTAAAAATGAAAATTTATAAAAATTGATAAATATTAAAAAAAAAAAATAATTTTTTTTTTAAATTCTTACAAAAACATTTTATTTTAATTTTATGTTTATTTTCTGCACTGAATCATCTAAAGCGTATAAGGATTCTTCTACTCATTACACGCACAGGCATGTACATAATCACATAAAGAAATCTTCACACATGCGTACAAACAACCTCATAGGAGTATATATACCCTCATATGTAGACAATCATAAAAAAACAGACTCACATGAATACTAGAACTTATAATGGAACATACTCTCTCATGAACATATTTATGATCATATGAGTTCATACGCAGACGTATGTATCCACATGTACAAACACATATAAGCATGCATAAATATAAGCCCTCAGGCATAAGCATGAAGAAACATGTATACGTACTTATTTCTCAAAATTTAAACATTATGATGGTTCTTATCTCTCTCTCTCTCTCCTCTCTCTCTCTCTCTCTCTCTCTCTCTCTCTTATCTCTCTCTCTCTCTCCTCTCTCTCTCTCTCTCTCTCTCTCTCTCTCTCTCTCTCTCACTCACTTTTCTCCATATGTTTTCTCTCTCTCCGTCTTTATAAATTCATTTCGAATTCTGTTAAAGTCGTATCAATAAATTATTCGAGGTACTAATTTTCACTGAACCTTAGCTTCACCTGAATAATTTTTAAGTTTCAAATCATCCCATCCCCTCATTCCCCCTCGTTCCCTCACACCCCAATTCCTTTTGAATTTACCATACTTTTACTTACTCTCAAATCAATTTTATTCTTACTATTTCAGATTTTATTATGGTACATCCCTCTTTCAAAAATGGTTTTTATGAGGACTAAATTCTTTTTTATTCTCACACGACACTTCATTTTTCTATTTGAACGATATGCGAAGCAGAGAGAAGAGAAATTTACACCATGCCTCTACATAAAACATTCATTATACATACGTAAGAATGCCGTCTTACTGATGTATTTACAGTTTTGAACCTTAAGTAGTTGGAGGGTTGAAAGGGATCCTCCTTCTTTCCATCAAGAAGGGAAGGTTGAAGAAGACAGACTAAGACGAAATAGTTTACCAAGGCAGGGTGCAAGCTCGGAAGCATAAATTTTGGGAACTGAAGGAGGAATACCATCGGGACCGTACACCTTCTTAGTACTAAGATCAGGGAGATCAGAAATTACGTCTTTAGAAGAAATTATAATTTAGGCTTAAAATGAGTTGGAGGGGGTTGAAGGAGGAGGAATAGCTCTAGAATCGTCTAAAGTTGAATTAGACAAAAGTTTGAGTGAAGAGTTCAGCTTTAGAAGAAGGTAAAACAGTTGTTGTGCCTTCGGAAGACACTAAAAGAGGGAAAGAGGAAGAAGCAAGGTTAGAGTTTACATTTTTTTTTTGCAAAATGCCAGAAAGAGCGTGAGGAAAAAGAACCAGAAAAATTATTACATTTTCTACAAAGAAAAGAGTTTTTAGTGTTACGAACGATAGATTTTGCACGATTCCAGGATTTAATATAAGTAGCGTGGAGATGGGGAAGATGTTGACAAGAAGCTATCTTTGGAATTCAACCCCTCTTGAATTCTCCGAGGCCCGATGTGGACACCTTAATTAATTAAATTTTTTAAAGATGCTTGTCTTCAATAGTGCTTATTGTGTGTGAAAGGAGAGTAGATGAGCGCGAAAATGAGCGTACTATTGGGCACCAGGATGAGATAGGATGTACCGCTAACATCCCATATACCCAATGGAGGTAATCTCATCGTCTCTTGAGCGCTACTTCCTTCCCCTTATTATATATATATATATATATATATATATTTTTTTTTGTCTCCTCCGGTGGGCAAAGGCCAGGAGGCCTACCAAATTCCACCGGAGTTGGGAAAGGTCTATAATCATGGTCGATGGTGGCCGACGTGTCCAGACACACGGCGTTTGAAAGTATGCAAGTCAAAGGAAGTTGGGAAAACAGATGAAGGGAGTGTGTTCCAGACTTTACCAGTAGAGTATATGTAAGATTGAGCATAGCGGTTAAGTCTGGGGTCGGAGAGTTGGACAGAGAAAGGATGAGAATGTGTAGAAAGGCGTGTCGCACGAGCTCTTCTCAATGGAGGAGGTATGCAACGAGAGAGTTCAGAAGAGCAGTGTCTGTTGTAGTAGCGATAGTAAAGAGAGAGTGACGCAACAATTCGACGGGCAGAAAGAGATTGAAGAGAGTTAGTAAGAGTAGGAGAGTTGATGAGAACGAAATTCCCTTGACTCCACCTTCTCTAAGAGAGCTGTATGTGTGGAACCACCCCAGATGTGCGAAGCATACTCCATAAGGGAGCAAACAACACCCCTATACAGAGCAAGCAACTGGGGTGGCGTGAAGTAATTCTGAAGGCGCCTCAGAACACCCAACCTCTTAGAAGCTTGTTTAGAAGAGAATAATGTGATCTTTTCCAAGAAAGATCACGAGAAAAAGAAAACCAAGAATATTAAGGAGATGAAGGCTTGAGTTGTGTGTTTTCGAAGAAGATACATAGTTGTGTGGAAGATTGTGTCGAGTAGAAGATGGAGGAATTGAGTTTTTTGAGGCATTGAAAGCGACCATGTTTTTTCCCCCAATTAAAATACGAGAAAGATCAGAGGTTAGTTGTTCCAAGGCTACCCTTCTCGAGTCTATCAACTGCTGTTGGGTGGGACGTTTTTCAAAATGGAAGGAATAATGAAGGGTGGAGTCATCAGCATAGGAGGGATAGGAGATAAGTAATAGAGAGAAGGTCATTAATGAAAAGTAGAAAAAGAGTTGGTGATAGTACCCTGAGGAACACCACTATTAATAGATTTAAAGGATGAACGGTGGCCGTCTACAACAGTTGCTATAGAACGACCGGAAAGGAAATTAGGAGAAGAACACAAAGAGAAGGATAGATACCGAAAGAGAAGTTTAGAAATCAAAGCTTTGTGCCAGACTCTATCGAAGGCTTTCGATATGTCCAGCGCGACAGCAAAAGATTCACCGAAATGCCGAATAGCGGAGGACCAAGATTCAGAGAGAAGGGAAAGAAGATCACCAGTAGAGCGTTTCTTTACGAAAGCCATACTGGCGATCAGAGATAAGATTAGAAGAATTGAGATGTTTCCAAATCTTTCTGTTAAGGATAGATTCGAAAATTTTAGAGAGAACAGGTCAAAAGAAATGACGTAGTTAGAGGTTGAGAGGGTCCCCCTTCTTCGGCACAGGTTGGAAGAAGCACGTTTCCACAAGAAGGGAAGGTTGAAGTGAAGCAAAGACAAAATAGTTTACCGAGGCAGGGTGCAAGCTCGGAAGCACAAGTTTTGAGAACCACAGGAGGAATACCATCAGGACCGTCCCTTCTTAGTGTTAAGCTCAGAGAGAGCAGAAATGACATCTTTAGAAGAAATTACAATGTTAGGCATAAATGAGTTAGAGGGGGTTGAAGGAGGAGGAATAGCTCCGGAATCGTCTAGGTTGAATTGGAGGCAAAAGTTTGGCAAACATTCAGCTTTAGAAGAAGGTTAAAACAGCAGTGTCGTCTATATATTAAATGGGAAAGAGAAAGCAAAGTTAGAGTTCATTTTTTGCAAATGCCAGAAAGAACGTGAAGAAGAGGAACCAGAAAGATTATTGCATTTTTTACGGAGAAAGGAGTTTTTAGTGTTACGAAGGATAGATTTTGCACGATTCCGGGATGAAATATAAGTACTGAGTTTTCTGGTTTGAAGACGACGGTAGTCCCTGAAGGCAGCATCCCTGCGGTGGATAACACGAGAACAAGCAGAGTTAAACCAAGGTTTATTAGGTTTAGTAGAAGGGAAAGAATATGAATGTAACCTCCATGCCAGAGAGAATCACCGCGGTAATGCGTTCTGCACACTCCGAGACCCTCCCACGGAAAGCAATAATCATTCCACGGGAAATCAAAGAAGTACGACCGCAAGTCCGACCAGCTTGCGGCACCGAAGTGCCACAAGCGTTTCCTTTCCGTAGAAGGGGCCTTTCTGCGGAAGACTTGAAGAGTACAAGATACAGAGATAAGAAGGTGATCGAGGAACCCAAAGGAGGAAAGAGTTAACAGTATAAGGAGAAGGATTAGAAGTTAGAAAAAGGTCTAGAACGTTGGTTCATCTCCAAACGATCAGGGATACGAGTAGGGAGCTGCACCAACTGCTCAAGGTCGTTTTGGATAGCGAAAGGAAGGCACGTCCAGCTGTATCATGAGAACTAGAAGAAAGCCATTGGCGGTGGTGAACATTGAAATCACCAAAATGATGATTAGAGAAAGGAAAGAAGAGATAATGTGCTCTATTTTGGAGTTTAAATAGTCGAAGAATTTATAGTCAG
>SEYY01024417.1:5000-61468 GCA_009176605.1 Armadillidium nasatum | reverse complement strand
AGTGTACGAGAATTTTTTTTGGGTGAGACATAATCTGGAGCTCTAAAGGTGGAACGAATTCTATTTATCTAAATTTCCCTCTCCCTGACCGATATAAGAAAAGATGGATAGTGTAAGTTTTTTTTTTAACAAATATGTTAAAATTTATTAAATTACTTTGGTTTGATTTGTTTAATTGCATTAAGTTTTAAAGTTTTATTTAAGTTTTGCTTAACGTAGGTATCTTTTAAATTTATATTTCATATATGTTTAAATTACATATAAGCAAGGACTTTTGTGAACTTAAACCTAGATTCATTTTCATGCAAAATTCCACTATTAAATATTTTCTGATTATCCATAAAATTTCAAATTTTATGTTTGTTTTATTAAACATGTCTCTATTCATTTTAGGTTTCTTAAATAATTTAAGCTTATCTGAATATATAACCTTAGTGCTTAATAATCAAGTATACTGTTTTATCAACCCATGTCTTTATTTGATGTCCTTATTTATATACATACATTTTGGATTGTATTTATTGAATGATGATTTATAAAAAACTTATGTATATATTTATCAAGCATGTCATATGTATTTTCACCTTATTCAAACATTTTATATTTTATATTTGATAGATAGTATAAATTTCATATATTTTACAAATATACTTAACAAATTTCTTTTGTTTCAGGCAAAACCCACAGCCGGAAAATTCAAGCAAGAAACAGAAAATCTCTGTTGCTAATATTACTCATGAGTCAATGGAACGCATTAAGAGTAATATGGATAGACACACCTACACCGTTAGAACCAGAGATGTAAACTTCTTAAATGGTGAAAGAGGTCTTGAAGAATCATTTAAAATTGTAGTTACTGAAGTGGTTGATGAAATTCTGAGAGATTTAGACTATGACTCCGCTACTATGAGGGTTGGTATCAACTTTACCTTCAACGATGGCGCGCCACGTAGTCATCAATATTATGTCAATATCGCTTGGACGGATGTGGCTGCTGACAATACTGTAGCAGAAATGATGCGACGATTAGAAGGATCTTTCCAATCAGGAGATAAAGCAACATTCTCAAAATTTAAAGTTGTTGCTACTGTATTCCGGATGGTTAAAGGGAATGGTGAAACAGATACTCCGAACATTGGTAAAAACACTCATATATTAATACCAACGTACATTTCTTTTGAGAATAGGGAAATTCCTAAAGGTCACCTTAAAGAGGGACCTGTAGGGTGCGCTTTCAGGGCAGTTGTACTGTTTAGAAAAACCGTACGTGAATGCAAGTTAGCTAAAGGTATTAGATCTGGTACTATAGAGAAGGCTGCAAAGAAACTAGCAAAGTCCTGTGGCATGGAATATACAGATCCTTTCATTGCTACTGATTTCGAGAAAATTGAGAGGATTGAAAAATGTAGGATCATCGTATTTGCACCTGAAGGTAAAAATGTGAAGATTCTGTATAATCCATCGAATAAAGATCGAAATGATCCTTTATATATTATAGGATATGATGGGAAAGACCATTATTTTGCTATAGCCGAAGATAAATTAAAGTTATGTTTTGAAAATACTAAAAATCAAGATGCGTACAGGCACGGAATTTTTTGCACTTTCTGTTACACTTTCAATAGCAATAACATTTCGCATAAACTGGACTGTGATCATTATGGGTGTCGGCAATGTCTAGATGATAAATGTCGAGGATCTTCAGGGCATACTGGACATTTCATTGAATGTGGAGATTGTAACCGCGAATTTTATAATAAAATCTGCTTTGACAATCACACTGCTAACAAAACATGTAAGAAAATTAAAAATTGCCAACTATGTCTAACTCAAATAAAAATGAGGCGTCAGTCTTCAGTCTTCCAACATGATTGTACAAAAGCTTATTGCAAAACATGTAGTACTTCCTATGAGCCCAAAGAAGACGAATATCATGTTTGTTATATGAAGAAAAAGGAGAAGAAAAAAAATAAAAAAAAGATAATGTTCCTGATACATTCACATGCTATTACGATATAGAGACATTTCAACAAGATAAAGGCACAAATGACAAAGGCCGCAAAATAATTGAAATGATTCCTTACTTATTAGTATGTCAGATGATATGTAATTTGTGTACGAATAAAGAAGGAGAAAATGTATGTATTCATTGTGGACCTAGAACAAGAGTATTTGATCTAGAAAATGGTAAAGGACCTACCGATAAGTTTATAGATTTTTTAATGAACTTTTCCAAGAATAGATCTAAATCAAAAGTAGTTGTGACTGCTCATAATGGTGGAAAATTCGATCACCAGTATGTCTATGCCTCTTTATTAACTCACCCTAATACTAATGCCATCAGTAGTGATCCAATAAAGAGAGGGAACAAGATCATCTCTATGGGCTCTAATGGTAATATCGTTTACAGAGATACATTATTATTCACCCCTTGTGCTCTGAAGAACATGCCTAAATGTATGGGTATCACTGATCAAGGTGTTTCTAAAGGATTCTTCCCCTATACATTTTTAAATAAAGATCAATTGAATTATAAGGGCCCGATTCCTCATAAAAGTTTCTTTGAAACTAAAAAAATGTCTGTTGATGAAAAACAAGAATTTGAAGAATATTACACAAGCTTTCAAGATAAAGAATATAATATTTTTGAAGAATGCAAGAAGTACTGTATCACAGACGTAAATGTATTAAGAAGGTGCTTTGAAAAATTCAGAGCAAATTTTATTAAAGCTTTCGATATAGACTGCTTAGCTGACTGCTCAACAATTGCGTCTCTATGCTTCACCATCTACAAGAATATATTTATGCCTGAAAAGAAAATCACCATTCTAAGTAGAGAAAACAGTAAACCTTTTACTTTATGAAGCTATTAAATGGATAATGTATCAGGAAAAACTCAATAACATAAATATAAGGCATGCTCGTAATGGTGGTGAGAAAGGTTTTAAAATTAAAAATAGTTGGTTATATCCTGATGGCTTCGGTTATGTCAATGGTGTGAAAACAGCCTTTTTATATCATGGATGTGCATGGCATGGTCATAGAGGTTGTGATAACGGTAAAGGCACGTTTCATAAAATTTCAGCTGAAGATAGATATAATATCACAATGAAAAAAGAGCAATTATATAAAGAAGCTGGTTTCAATGTTGTAAGAATATGGGAGTGCGAATGGAAGATTCAGAAAACTTTAGCCATTCAGGATCCTGATCATATCGACAAAGACATAACTATTGGCGCATATGCTAATCGTATCAGCAACGATACAGTTAATAATAGACTTGTAATAGACGAATCTTTATTCGGTGGTCGAACTGAACCATTTGTTTATTACTATCCACCGACTGAAGGCAAAAAGATCATGTATCAGGACTATACGTCACTCTACCCGTTCGTTCAGAAACGAATGAAGTATCCCAGCGGGCCCCCTGAGAAACTTGTAGGGAATAAAGTACCCGACATTGAGACATTCATGAACGGTCTCAACAATGAATATTTCGGTGTTTCATTTATTAAGATTCTTCCTCCTCAGGATTTAGACATCCCCGTTCTACCTGTCAGAATTGATAAAAAATTAATATTTCCTCTTTGTTTTACATGTGCAAAAGAAAACTGTCAGAAATGTACTCATAATGAAAATGAAAGATCTATAGAAGGTGTATTCGCTACACCCGAAATACGACTAGCTCTTAATATGGGGTATAAACTCCTTAAGATTTTCGAAGTTTGGTCGTTTAAAGAAATGGAGTACCTCTTTGAAGATTACGTCAATTATTTCCTGAAAATTAAGACGGAGGCTTCAGGACTTCCTAACGGAATTCATGAAGAAGATCCTGACTTTGAGAAAAAATTAAAAGAATTCGTACGTCTTTTCAAAGAAAAAGAAGGTATAGAACTTGACGTAAACAATATCAAAAAGAACCCAGGCATGCGTTTCATAGCGAAACTATGCCTCAATTCATTATGGGGTAAATTCGCTCAAAATACCCCTGTTCGTGAGGATAAAATATGCACTAGCGATAAGGAAGTGTGGGAATTAATCAATCAATGCGACATTGACGTTCTCCAAGTGATACCTATTGGCTCAAAATATGTTGTAACTACATCGAAAAACAATTTGTCTGAACGCTCGTCAACGGCAACAAACATTCCTATAGCGTCGTTCACCACTGCTTATGCTCGCATTAAATTATACGAGCTCTTAAATAAAGTCAAGCATAGGGCATTGTATTGCGATACAGATTCGTGTATTTTTGTTGCAGGCGAAAATGATGAAGTTCCCGAAACAGGAAACTTCTTAGGTGAACTGACAGACGAGATATCAGATTATGGGAAGGGGTCATATGGAGAATCTTTTGTATGTACAGGCCCAAAATCATATGCTGTTAAAATACGAACGAAAGATGGTAACCTTAAACATATTGTTAAGGCAAAAGGTCTTACCATCAATGAAGAGACAAGAGATATCATTAATTATGAAAAATTACTGGAGTTAGCTCTTGAAAAGTGCTCGGAGAAAGATACCAGTCATTACGAATCATTATACGATGATATCAAAGACTCTGATGTCACTGTGAAAGCTATGAATAAAATGCAAATAGACTATGTTGATGACGATGATATTGATTTACCGCACAAGGAATCTTCAGGAGTAAACGAATCTTCAATTCCTTGTACTAATTTAAACAGAAGTGGCCGAGAAAGAACAGTCTACAATGTACCACATAAAGTTTTCCAGCCAGGAAAATTAGGCGGAGTCAATCTTGTGACAGGGACAAAAGTAATGAAATTTACCGCCAACAAAAGAATTTCAGTACACAACTCCTGTCGAACAGTCCCTTATGGTTTTAAGGGTCATATATTACCTTTGTAAATATATATATATATATATATATTATATATATATATATATATATATATATATATATATATATATATATATATATATTATATATATAAAATTACGTATGTTTATGTTTTATTTTAATAAGTAAAAGAAATTGAAAATAAAAAACATTGTTTTAATTACCCTTTTATTATTGTCTTCATTTATGTATATGTTATGTGTGTGTGTGTGTTGGTGTGTGTGTGTAGGTGTTTGTTTTGTACTGTATATATATATATATATATATATATATATATATATATATATATATATATATATATATATATATAATATATATATATATATATATATAATATATATATATATATATATATATATATATAATATATATATATATATATATATATATATATTATATATATATATATATATATTGGATGATTTTATTTTTTTTGTTTTACATGCTTCAGACACAAACATTAAGTTTTTAAAATATTAATTGAAAATTCAAAAATTATAATTGAAAACTAAAAAATAAAGAAATTGAAATGAAAAAAAAAAAAAAAAAAAAAAAAAAAAAAAAAAAAAAAAAAAAAAAAAAAAAAAAAAAAAAAAAAAAAACATGCTTATTATATTATTACATTACTTTATTATTAAATTAAAAGAAATGATGTTATGGAAAAATGAAACAATAAATAATATCAGCAAAAAAAAGTACGAAAAGACAACTTTTAATTCTATTAAATTGTTTGAACATAAGTTAAGGTAATGAAGTTACATCTGTATAAATATTCATCAGGCTTAAAATAGCACGTATAACATTTTATTGGATTATGTTACAGCTAGTATGTACTGATTGAAAAATAAGGTTAAATAATAAATCGTTGTCTGACAACTTTAATATGATATGCATATGAAAAAAAATATCAACAAAGATATATAAGGTAAATTAGCAATAAATTATACTTTGGGTAAAATTGCGTAACATCTATATATATGCATGTCTTAACATTTATTATTGTCTTCCCATGTACATCTCGTACGTACACGTCAAAGAAAGTCTCACAAAAGAAAGAAGAGAGGTCTCCGACCTCTTAGAAAACCTCCGGTTTTCCTAACCCATCCAGGAAGGAACCTAGGGGAACTCCGTTCCCCCTTCAAAACAAGGAAGCTCCGGCTTCCATCCATCCAGGAAAGAACAGACTCCGTTCCCCCTTCCAAACACGGAAGCTCCGGCTTCCATCCATCCATGAGAGAGCAGAGGGGGTTCCGCTCCCCTCCAGGAAGGATCAGGAGGTCTCCGACCCTCCTTCAACATCAAGGAAGCTCCGATTTCCTTCATGAAATAAAATAAAAATACCCGTAACTATAGACCCACGGCCAATCATCTCATAAAATAATGTGAGATTGTACAGGTTGCCAGATTTGGCAACTTTTCGGCCTGATTTTTGCCTGTCAATTCCGGTCCCTATACTGTAATCACAAGGCCGGATGGCTAGTCCTGTCGTCCTTGCATTTAGTTCTCTTCACATGATCAGATCCTGTCGTCGATATAATATAATATATATATATATATATATATATATATATATATATATATATATATATATATATATATATATATATATATATATATATATATATATATATATATATAGTGTTCATGCAATATTATATGATATAAGGTAAAATATAGTCTGTCCCTAAAACCTTCATATATATCGGGAACAAAAATTTTAATTCCAGTAAATTCAGGTAAGCCTTTGATTAATTTATTTCAGTTTATTTTGCACTATTGATATTTACTTCGATAATAATCGAAAGAAATATCGAAATTGCAAAATAAACTGAAATAAATTAATCAAATGCTTACCCGAATTTACTGGAGTTAAAATATTATTTCGTATATAGAATTTTACAGATGACTGAAGGTTAATAAATTAAAAATGAGAGAAATTTTAAATAAAGATTTATTCACAAAGTGAAAACTACGATATCTCCCATATCAATCATGCTGTAAAAGATGGAATCTTGATGAAATTTCAGTAAAACTCAAATGAACTGGTCAAATGATTTCAGAACACATATTACATAATGTCTCACTCGTTCTCGGCCTCAGATATGCGCTTATAGATATCGAAGTATTAATTGTACTTACATCTTCAATGTGTTTGTAAATCATTCGGATGATGAGGAACTTAGTATTGGCTATTTTCAGTAGGATAACGCTACTTGACAGACGCTCAATGTCAGTTTGTATAAAATTGAGTTCTTCTTTGAAGATCGAGTCATTTCCAAGGGACTTTAGCCACCAAGGTCAACTGACCTTACCTAGCTGGCTTTCATCCTATGGGGCAAACTGAAAGGAAAAGCGTATCGCAACAAGCCACGTACTATCATTCAACAGAATGACGCTATGACTCCCAATATGTTGGTGGCAACCTTCCTTAACATATAAAAGAGTGTGCAGACATTCCTTGATGCTAATAACGGCTAATAACGATCACTTTTAACACTTGTTGTGCTGTCAGCACGATTCTTATACACCTAGATTTGATCCTAGCATATCAACTTATGATCTTTACTTTGATGTCAATAAGCTCATATCTGGGCTGAGAGAGTGGGACACCCTGTACATGCATATTAGAAATGTAACTTTTTTTATCTGAGAGAAATTTTATAATAGCTATTAGTACCAAAACAAACTTTGAAATTTTTAGATTTTATTAGCAGAATAGTTTCGATTATTTGAGCTTCTACCCATTTCAAGACTCATATGAGAATGAATTAAAAGAGTTTGACACAAAGTTTTGATTTCAAAATGTTCCCCATTTTTATCCTTTTCACTGTGGCTATCTCTCATTAAATTCCTTTCAGGTAGTTCTAAAGCAGCTGTTGTAAACTGACACTAATCATGGTTTAAATCTGTTCTATCCTCAACTCTTTTTATTCAACTTTCATTAAGGATTTTATATCGATCACCATATTTCCTATCCATCCTTAAGCCAACGACTACACCCTTCATGATTCCTTTCATTTTTAAAGACGCTTCTGCTAACAACAAATAACTCATTTTAGGAGAATGGTCTCTAAACTTCAGTCCTTTCTTTTTTTTACTCGACATGAGTAGAAAGGTGAAGGATACTCATGATTTTCCATACAATTGTAACATCTTTGAAAGCTCACAAGTCAAACATTTGTTTATACCTAATGTTCTTGGTGTTTCTTTTATTTGTAATCATTTATTAATTTTCTAACTTACAAAGCTTCTAAAGGGTTGGGTGTTCTGAGGTGCCTGTAAAATTTATTCATATCACACCAACTGCCAGCTCTCCCCTTTATGCAGTTTGGTTCCCACATTTTGGATAGTTTACTTCACACATCTATCTTTTAAAAGGTGGAGTCTAGGACTTTATGTTTTACCAACTCTTTCACACTCACTATGTCCCAATTTCAATCTGCTCTTTTAATTGTTGTGTTTCACTTTATATTATCGCTATCCATTAGACACTGCTCTTCTAAACTCTCCATTATATCATACGTTTTCCAATGAGATGGGCCCGTGCTACACGTCTTTTCACAGTTTCATCCTCTCTCTACTTTACTTTCTGACCTTAGATCTGACCTTTGTGATCAAACTTACATATTCTTTTCATTGAAAAGTCTGGAACAATTTCTTTTATCTAATTTCCTTTCTTCATTTGATTTTCACAATTTATGACGTTTTGTGTCGGGAAATGACGACCTTTAATTTGCCCTTGCTCTTGATTTTTACCAATGCAACTCTGGTGGAATTCAGTAAGCCTCTGACTTTAACCTACAAGAGGTTTATATATTTATATACTATATATATTATATATATATATATATATATATATAATATATATTATATATATAATTATATAATTTAATATATATATATATATATATATATATATATATATATATATATATATATATATCAGTGATGGGTGAATTCAAATCCGGATTCGAAGGTTTTTTCATGGATTCGGATTCGGATTTGGATTTGAGAATTGATAAATTAGATGGATTCGAATTCGATTTGGATTCGATGCGGATTCAATGGTTCTGGATACGGATTCGAGAAATCTAAAAATTTCGGATTCGTTTCGGACTTGAAGGTTCTGGATTCGGATTCGGATTTGGATTAGGTTTCTGATTCTGACTCTGGTTTGATTCTGATTCAAGGGTTCCTGATTCGAATCCTTTCATTTACTGTAACATGAAAATTTAAAAAATCTTTTCTTTACTGCAAAAAAAATTTCTGTTCTTTTACAAAAAACATTTTTAAAAACTTCTTTATATCTGCCTTTCGGCATTGTAATCGCTCTGACTGTACTGTGGCTAACACTCCTGATATAAGGTTAATCTCTTCAGACTCTTTTGCTCATCTAAAACCACCCTGGATGATTCTAGCATCCTCATCCTACCTCTCCTCTCAAGTATTCTATGTCACCACCTGTAATCACACGTGATCTATTTCTCTATTACTTCATCACTTATCTACACCTTTTCTCTATCCTCCATCACTCCTTCAATTATCTATCCCACCCAAAGGAAATTAATTATCGCTAGGAGTATAACCTTGAATAACTAACCTCTGATCAATCTTGAATTTCTAAAATTGAACAGGAAAATACATTGTTGTTTCAGTTCCTCAAAAACTAAGTTCCTCCATCTTTCTACTTGACATTATATTCCATACACAACTCAAACCTTCATCTCTCCTAAATATTCTTGGCGTATCTTTTTCTTGTGATCTTTCTTGGAAGGAGTACAATATTTTTCTTTCTAAACAAATTTCTAAGAAATTGGGTGTTCTTGGTGATTTTGAAATTTCTTTACTCCACTCCAATTGCCTGCTCTTTATAATGGGATGTTTTTGTGCATGGAACATACTTCACCCATTTGAGGTGGTTTAATTCACACAGATCTCCTTGAAAAGGTGGGATGCAGTGATTTTCGTCTTATTAACTATTTTGCTCTTACTATTGGTGAGCAACTTCAATATAATAGCAATTATAACGGACACTGCTCTTCTCGTTTCTTGTCGCATGCCTCCACTAATGAGAAGGTCTCATCCTACACGCCTTTCTACACAGTCTCAACCTTTTTCTCTCCAGCTCTCTTACACCAGGATTAACCACTATGCTTAGTCTTACATGAAGTCGGCTTGTGAAGTCTAAAACTAATTCCCTTTATTTATTTTCCCAACTTCCTTTGAAATACACACATTCAAATTCTTTGTATTGGGGCATGTTATGATTCTATTCGACCCGTTAGGATTTCACAACTCTGGTGGGGATTGGTAGGCCTCTGGCCTTGCCATATATATATATATATATATATATATATATATATATATATATATATATATATATATATATATATATATATATATATATATATATATATATATATATATATATATATATATATATATATATATTATATATATATATATATATATATATATATATATATATATATATATATATATATATATATATATATATATATATATATATATATATATATATATATATATCCTCTGGTGGGCAAAGGCCAGAGGCCTATTGAAGAGAGTTAGTAAGAACAAAAGATTTATAAGACGATAACCCTAGACCTAGACTCCACCTTTTCGAGAAGAGTTTTATGTGTGCAACTATACTCCATACAGGGGCAAACAACATCCCTATAAAGAGTAGGCAACTGGAGTGGCATAAAAAAATCACGAAGGCGCCTCAAAACAACCAACCTCTTAGAAGCTTGTTAAGAAAGAGAGGTAATGTGATCCTTCCAAGAAAGACCACGAGAAAAAGAAACACCGAGAACATTGAGGACGGATGAAGGTTCGAATTATGTGTTTTCAAATAAGATGTCATAATTGTGTGGAAGGTTATGTCAAGTAGAAAGATGGAGAAATTGAGGTTTTGAGGCATTGAAAACGACCAATTTTTTCTCTGCCCCAGTTTGAAATTCGAGAAAGATCAGAGGTCAGTTGCTCCAAGGCCACCCTTCTTGCAACAATTAGCTGCTTTCAAATTGAAATAGAAAATAAAGGGTGGAGTCATCGGCATAAGAGTGGATAGGAGACGAACTAACAGACAGAAGGTCATTTATGAAAAATAAAACAAGATATAGGACAGGAGGATAGGATAGATCCTTGAGGAACACCACTGTTTATAGATTAAAAGGAAGAAAGATAGCCGTTTACAGCGTCTGCTATAGAATGACCAGAAAGGAAATCAGGAAAAAGGTCACAGAGAAAAGGATAGATTCCTAAAGAGGGAAGTTTAGAAATAAAAGCTTTGTACCAGACTCTATCGAAGGCTTTCGTTATATCTAGCTCCACAGCGAAAAAATCACCGAAGCCCCGAAGAGAGGAGGACCAAGAGTCAGAAAGAAGGGGAAGAAGATCACTAGTAGAGAGTTCTCTAAGAAAGCCATACTGGCGATCAGAGATAAGATTAGAAGAATTAAGGTGTTTTCAAATCTTCCAGTTAAAGATAGATTCGGAAACTTTAGAAAGAACGGAGGTTAAAGAAATAGGATGATAGTTCGAGAGTTGAGAGGGATCCCCCTTCCTCGACACAGTCTGAATGAGCGCACGTCTCCAGCAAGAAGGGAAGGTTGAAGTAGAAAGACATAGACGAAATAATTTACCAAAGAATTATCAGAAGCAAAAGTTTTGAAAACCGCAGGAGAAATACTATCAGGACCATACCCCTTCTTAGTGTTAAGCTCAGAGAGAGCAGAAATAACTTTTTTAGAAGAAATTATATTATTAGACATAAATGAGTTGGAGGCGATTGAAGGGGGAAGAATAGCTTCGGAATCATGTATGAAGAGTTCAGCTTTAGTAGAAGGTAAAATGGCAGTTATGGCATCAGAAAACTAGAGGAAGGAAAAGGAAGAAGCAAAGTTTAAGTTGACATTTTTATGAAAATGCAATAAAAAGCGAGAGAAAGAGAAACCAGACATATATATATATATATATATATATATATATATATTATATATATATATATATATATATATATATATATATATATATATATATATATATATATATATATATATATATATTTATATATATAACTTACGAATTCATATTCGAAATTACTTGAAATTGAAATTTTAAATCAAGTGAATTCTGATTCAGATTCGAAAGTTCCGGATTCGGATTCTGATTTGAGAAATCCTAAAATAGAAGTATCAGGAAAATTGAAAAATGACTGGATTCGGATTCGATTAAGATTTGGATTCGAAGGTTACAGGATTAACCCATCACTGATATATATATATATATATATATATATATATATATATATATATATATATATATATATATATATATATATATATATATATATATATATATATATATATATATATATATATATATATATATATATATATATATATATATATATATATATATATATATATATATATATATATATATATATATATATATATATATATATATATATATATATATATATATATATATATATATATATATATATATATCAGAACTGTTTGTGGACAGAATTCGAATCGTTGTTGCTGAACAGTATAAGTTTGTAACTTTGGAAGAATGGCTCGAACTAAACCAGTGGTATCATTTATGTATTGTTAATGATCCCCTTTTACCAAGTCCATTTCATCTTTATTTAAACGGTGAACTCATTGAAACTTTTCAAAATACTCTTAAGCATGATAAAAAGCTTTTTGGAAATGACCTGAAAGTTTGTTTCAGAGATTCGGAGTTGTATGAAGAAATGAAATTTATTGGTAGCATTACTGAATTCAACATTTGGAAGAATAAACTTTCAGAAGATATTATTAAAGCTATTGCTAACTGTAGTCAAAATATAGAAGGTGATATTGCAAACTGGAGTAATAGTAACTGGAAATTTCAAAACGCAGAAGAATACTATTTGAATCAAACCGATTTCTGCAGAAAAAAACAGAAGTATAATTTATATATTCTAAGCAAAACTAATTATGCAGAAACAGTTTACTTGTGCGAAGGAATGAAAGGAAGCCTCTATATTCCTGAATCGAAGAAAAATATTGCTTCTTTTTTTCGATCAGAAAAACTTGCAGGGAATGGAACTTTCTGCTCAATGTACTGGACAGGACTGAAAGAGAAGACTGAAGGGAACTGGGTACGAAGGACGGATATGAAGCCACTTCCAGATCTAAATTGGGCACAAGATGAACCTAATGGAAAACATTATGAAAACTGTGCTGGATTTGAAATGGAAGGAATCGTTGATGACAGTTGTGACTCTTTACCGGGTATATATATATATATATATATATATATATATATATATATATATATATATATATATATATATATATATATATATATATATATATATATATATATATAAATATATAACGCATCTAGCGTACAAAAACCATCACAAGAACTGTAGAGATTCTTAACTACCTTTATATAAAAAATATAACAAATTTAAATTAAAATCAAGACTAATACTTAAATCTGAAACATACATTTTCCTCACCCTTTAAGCTCAATCTATCACCAGTTACACTTCTGATGAACACCCTCAATTTAGGGAGCTTCAGCAGATCCCACACTTATTGGTTTAAACCTAACATACTGACCATCGAAAAATCCATATCATCAATGACCTTCTGAGGGTTACAAACAAACTAAACAGAATTCAATTTCAAAATAATCAATCACAAATATCCTCATACATAACTTTATTCCCTTAACCTGTCTACAAATTGAATATGATGAAGTATAGCAACAAAAGACCACCTATTAATCACTATCACGCAATGTTTAAAAATACATCTACCACTCAATCATAAAAATCCCTCTTGCCAATTTCAAAAAATAAAAATAAAAATAAATAGGAAAAAAATGAAAATAAAAATAAAAATTGAACTACTTTCTCATATTGCTTTCACAACACTCAACCATACATTCATATTCTACAGTATAGATAGCTCTATATAAGACTTATCCCTCCTAGAAAAGGGTTCTTTCCGTGAGTGATGGAAAAAAATTCCTCAAAGACCACAACATAATGCTAAACTCATTTCTTCCTCCATATTTAATAAGTTTGATAAAATAACATTAAGCTTTAAAAAAAATTAACCAATAATAAATACGGAATAACAACAATCCATCCATTTTCAAAAATTAACTCAAGAATTTAATACAGTCATAAAGCAAAAGTAATGCTAGAATATTTGAGAACTATCTAAATCACAATACGACAAATCTTGGAAAGCATAGTTTTTTTTTTTTTAACGTTAAAATTTTCTCGTCTATAATTATAATTAATACATATATATATATATATATATATATATATATATATATATATATATATATATATATATATATATATATATATATATATATATATATATATATATATATATATATATATATATATATATATATATATATATATATATATATATATATATATATATATATATATATATATATATATATATATATATATATATATATATATATATATATATATATATATATATATATATATATATATATATAGTTGTGGTGTTTGTAAGTTACCTATCGATCAAATTTGGAAATTATATGGAAGTTGTGAGAAACTTAAATACAACAAGAATTTTATCAGGAATACGATGTCAGACAAGAATGTTTTTGTTCAGAGGATATGGATATTACGAGATCAGAATGAAGGAGAATAAATGGATATGGACAGAAACTGACGGAAATACTACGAAACCTATTGCAATTCTTGGAAACAAGTGTGTACAATCATCCTCTCGGAAGGAAAAAATGGGATATTAAGAAGCCAATGTGTGATCAAAATTCGGGACTTCGAACTCTTTTATTTACTACGTGCAGAGAAGATGAATTTACCTGCAATGATGGAAGATGTATTTACAGTTGATAAACGTTGCAACTGGAAATATGACTGTTCCGATAATAGTGATGAAGAAAATTGCGAGCTAGTTCGACTGCCAGCTGATTACAAGGTAAAGATTTTACTCTACTATTAGAATTAAATAAAGTGAAGACAATTATTTTTATTGAAATAATTTCCTTCGTTAAATTTTATTCATTAAGGCTGTAAATATAGAATTGATGTATTAGACAATGACATTGGCATTGGTAGGAAATAAGAACGATGATCTTTTGGCGTTATTAGGATTTACTGTGGGACAAAACCTATAAAGAAAACCCAAAGTGTGAGATAACAAAGCTTTTGAATTAAAAATCTATTTTTACAAATATTTACTTGTATGTCTATTTTTCCTTTACTCATTTTTGTCGTTTTAAAGATAGTTTTTCTAACAGCAGGTGTTTGGTTTGAATCTTCATTGTATTATTTTTTTCTGTATTTCCAAGACTACAGAAAATAATAGCAATGAAAGTCATTTGCATTTCATATTTTTCTTCTGATAATGTTACTTGTCATTAAAAATAACTTTGAAATAAAAGAGTAGTAACAAAATGCGGTGTAGATTGTCATAGATATAAATAAACACTCTTGAAATTGTATTATATTTATTTTGAATTGTATTGAATTTATATTAGTACATCTTAGCAATGTAAGATATAATAATGGAGAAAAAGGGCTGTATAAACATCGTACAATCGGCAACAATGGATATCCTAGGGAGTATCATATCTTTGAGAGAACGAATTAGAAATTAAGTTTTCAATACTTTCGTTGATAACTTCCTTCTTTTGGAAGTACTCCCATGATAACTGATATAGATTTACTCCGAACTGATGTGTCTAAGAACAGAAATAGAAATTTAAGGTTTTAGAGATCTTCATTAATACATCTCACACATACATTTTCATTTAGCGAGGATATAAAGTATAATAAATGTATATTTTAAAAGTGTGCTGTTTAAAAATATGATTTAATACAGATATTGAAACTTATTCATGTCACTTCATTTTTCCTTAAACTTTCTTTCATTTTATTGTATTATAACTACTGCCTCAAAGAGCGCCATCCATTTTTCTTCTTTCATACCAATGCCAATAACAATGCTGCTATCACTGTCTTCTCTCAAGTTTTGTATCATAGCTGCTTTACCACTTTCTCTTTAGAGTATTATCTCCCTTTGTTGTCATAGGTATACAGAATGATTTGTTTTAAAATGACTAAATGACTTATGTATAATCTTCTACAGACTTACGTAGTACCAAGAGGAAAGGGCCCTTCAAAAATTACAATTAAATTGATTTTAGAAAACATACAAGTTGATGCAAATAATCTACTCATTCACGTAGCATTTAATCTCAGTATGGTCTGGTTTGAGAAACGAGCTACCTACATCAATTTAAAACATGATTTTAGCTTGAACTATGTGGAAGATACAAATATTACTCTATGGTCTCCAAGCATCAGCTTTGTTAATGCTGTTAATTATGAAACTTCTAAAAATGATGAACTCGTTTCTATTTTTATTATTCGAAACAATTACTCTGAAGCTATTAAAGACGAGAAAGGCCCAGAAATAAGTGAGTACATAATTTTGTTCAAGTTAGGCTAAATGATTCAAATTATTATTATTATTATTATTATTATTATTATTATTATTATTATTATTATTATTATTATTATTATTATTATTATTATTATTATTATTATTATTCCAGCTTTCAGTTATTTATTTTTATTTTCTTATCGTGATTAAACATTGAGATTTTATAATTTTATAGTGGTCATTAAAAACGGAGCCAAGAATTTTTATAAATATTATATTTGACAAATTTATTTCCCATTAACAAAGCAATAATTAGCTACTCACCAAAAATTTTGCCACATAAATGAAATTAATTGATTCTAATTTATTTCGGTACGATAAATTTGAATTTGACCTTAGAAGTGGGCTATTACGTACCATTTTTTGAAGAAATTGAAAATTAAATTTTACAAAATCGTAAATATACGTATTCACACACGTGATATATATATATATATATATATATATATATATATATATATATATATATATATATATATATATATATATATATATATATATATATATATATATATATATATATATATATATATATATATATATATATATATATATATATATATATATATATATATATATATATATATATATATATATATATATATATATATATATATATATATATATATATATATATATATATATATATATATATATATATATATATATATATATATATATATATATATATATATATATATATATATATATATATATATATATATATATATATATATATATATATATATATATATACTTTATGAGAAACCGGCAGTTTTCGAATCCGAATCCGAATCCAGCTGATTTTTGAATTTCTCGAATTTGAATCCGAATCCGAATCCGTATATATATATATATATATATATATATATATATATATATATATATATATATATATATATATATATATATATATATATATATATATATATATATATATATATATATATATATATATATATATATATATATTCTTTCTCACCCTTTTCACCAGACTCTTGTAAGTGCACGCTCCTGTTAGCACGTCTTAGACGAAATCCTTCCACTCTCGTCGATCTTCTTACATTCTCGATTCTTCAATCTCCTCCACACTTCTTTCCCTCTTCTCAGAAAACCGGATAGTAGTAAGGGAAGCAGAGAGTGGAAAAACAGAAGCTCTATTGTTTTGGTACTAGGAAAAGATTCTTAGTAGAAAATTTACAAGATCAGTAATGTAGAGGAAACTTCCAGAGAGAACTGAGGGAAAAGAAGAGAGCACTTGGTGGAGGGTATGGATGTGGACAATAGTTGGAGGGCCTTACATGGTGCCTTAATGGAGGTATCCGAAAAAATTATAAAAGTCGTAACTCTATGTAGGTGAAAGAAAAAACAAACGGCATGGTGGACTGAACATGTTCAGGATGCTGTAAGAAAGAAAATGAGATATTTCAGAAGATGGATAAAGACAAGATGAACTTTGGAGAGGGAGGAATACGTGGAGGCAATGAGGAGGGTAGATAGAATAAAGAGGAATGAAAAAGAAACATGTAGAAAAATCGAAACAGACTTGAAATTATTTGTATATATATATATATATATATATATATATATATATATATATATATATATATATATATATATATATATATATATATATATATATATATATATATATATATATATATATATATATATATATATATATATATATATATATATATATATTTTTTTTTTTTTTATATTATTTTTTATTATTATTATTATTATTATTATTATTATTATTATTATTATTATTATTATTATTATTATTATTATTATTATTATTATTATTATTATTATTATTATTATTATTATTATTATTATTATTATTACTTTATTAATTATTATACTTTGCTTTATTTCATTTCATGGACATAGCCCTTTTCCAGAGGTTGATTCAAATATATAATTAAAAGAAACCAAATACCCCATTCTTGATTGATCTCTAAGAAATACAAAATTAATAATATTTATTGTGTATGAAGAAGTACTCTTTTCAATAATTCGTTTTTCAAGAACAAAATCAGATTTTTATATTCTTTAAAAGATGTATATATATATATATATATATATATATATATATATATATATATATATATATATATATATATATATATATATATATATATATATATATATATATATATATATATATATATATATATATATATATATATATATATATATATATATATATATATATATATATATATATATATATATATATGAAACTTTGTAATTGTTACAGTTGAACTGTTTCCTGGAGAGAGTAATGAAATTGTGAGTTATAGGAAGTATCAATTATCCTTTATGTGCGATTTTGACTTGACGGGTTATCCATTTGATTGTCAAGTATGCTTCATGGAACTCCTTTTAAAATCAGGAACTTCCGATACTGTTTTTCTGTCCAACGAGTCTACTGTTAGTTACACTTCTAAAAAGCTATTAATGGAGTACTTGGTTGGAAACTTAGAAAAGGTTAACTTCAATGTTGGAGGCTATGATGGAATAAAGGTAAGGAAACTTTGCCAAGTTTTGTCATTTAACAAATTTTTTATTTTTTTAAACACATAATACAATTTTGGTTTGTGTAATTATATTGTAAATCCCTTTCGTATATTTGTCGCCAGATTGGAAAGTCACTTTCGTATACTGGTTGATGGATCGGTAAGTCTGTCTCGCATATTGGTTGCCAGATTAATAAATCCCATTCGTATTCTGGTTGTCAGATCATCTCCCAGTTTGAAACATTGTCTTTATTTTACTCGAAGATTTCATTTCAAATAAATAATTTATTAAATAAATCTACGAGTATATCTATCATTAATTAATAATTAAATTCAATTTTCCTTTCAAATTCTTTATTGTGAGAATTTTAAGAGGGCCATCAGTCGAACAAAAATAAATTACTCATTATTGTAGAACATCTATTATTACTATTATTTTTATTATTATTATTATTATTATTATTATTATTATTATTATTATTATTATTATTATTATTATTATTATTATTATTATTATTATTATCATTACTCCTTGTAATACAAATTCACTAATTGACACCATGACATCAAATGGCTATGTAAATTACATAACAAGCATCACAAGGCCAAATGCACATCAAACCTCCACAATCATCGATCATATATGGTCAAATAAACAAGATTCAATAAAATCCTACACATTGTACTCAGATATTTCTGACCACTACCCTTGCGTATTAATGCTGGAAACACCACCTACTTCAAAAGAACATAAGAAAATAGCCTTTAGACTCGTATCTGAGGACCGTAAAAATAAGTTCCTAAACCAAATAAAGACAACAGATTTTTCTTTTGTGCACAGTGCCAATGTTTCAATTGATGAAAAATTCAAAATATTCAACCATATTTTCTACAGTATTTACGATAAACACTTTCCCATAAAGCACAAAACTGCTACAAAAAAAAGAATTATGAGTAAATGGTTAACAAAAGCGTTGCTAAACTCAATAAAGCAAAAACACAAACTCTATTAAAGTGTTAAGAGAGGCATCATACCAATGCAAACATTCATCGCATATTCTTCATTATTGAAAAAGCTAATTAGAAAATCTAAAGTTAACTATCTTGAAAACAAATTTCAACAAACTCAAAACGATGCCAAATCAACATGGCGATTGATAAATAACATCTTAAACCGTCACAAAAATAATGAAGTTATAGTTCCGGAAATAAAAATTAAAGATGAGATAGTGACCGATAAGCAACTCATTGTCAATGAATTAAATTCCTATTTTACAACTATAGGAGCTAAAGTAGCAGCAGAAATTCCCCAAACCAATGTATCTTCAACTGACTACCTAGAAACTCACAAAGGTCAAAAATTCTACTTTACAAACATATCAAGTTCCGAAGTCAAATGTGCAATAAATAGTTTGAAAAACAAAAACTCTGACATTCATAGTGTCCCCAACTGGATTTACAAATACTGCGTGAATGAAATCTCTCCAATATTAGCTATCCTCTACAATACTTCACTTGAATTAGGCCACTTTCCAGAAGAACTAAAAATAGCAAGGGTTACTCCCGTTCCTAAATCCATAGACACTTCTGTTCCTAATAACTTCCGTCCAATCTCTATCCTACATACAGTTGGTAAATTACTCGAGAAATTGGTACATACACAACTTACAAATTACTTCTACGAAAATGAACTCCTTTCACAGACTCAGTTTGGATTTACAAAAAATCGTAGTACAGAAGATGCACTAACTCTCCTTACAGAAAACATATACAGAGCACTAAACGATAAAGCAAACATGCATACTATTACTGTTAGACTTCTCAAAAGCATTTGATGTCGTTCTGCACAACTTACTCTTACAAAAATTAAATAGGCTTGGCGTTTCAAAAGACTCCATAAACTGGTTCCAGTCATATTTATCTGGTAGAACACAATACGTGAAGTTAGGAGATGTCTCATCCTCTCTCGCTCCAATTTCTCAAGGAGTGCCTCAAGGATCTATTTTGGGTCCACTATTCTTTAACATATATACTAATGACTTCCAAAATTGTCATAATTCTTTACATTCACAATACGCTGATGATACCGCAATACTAATAACAGACCGTAACATAGATACACTAAACACAAAAGTAAATAATGTATTAGAAAATATTGTAACATGGGTAGAGGCAAACAGGCTTTCCCTTAACCTACAAAAAAACCAATACTTAATAATGACAAACATTAAAAATCCTATCAATCTAAATGTCATGGCAAAAGGTACTATGAACATACAAGCCCAAGCCCACTTTTCAAACAATTATCCATACTCAAACTGCATGAAATGCTCACTCTTACAATGACTACCCAAATATTCAAAATCACAAACGGATTGTCAAATAAATTACTGTCAAATTTTATAATGAATAACCAAAAAGTAAGAAGACTAAATTTGCGCAGCACACGCTCACATACACTAAGCAAAACAAAGTACACATTAACAAAATCTCGGAGAGCTATATCATATAATGGCATTGAAAAATGGAATAATCTTCCAAAAAACATTCAGGAACTAGCAACACTTCCCACATTCCGTAAACATGTCAAAAATCACCTGCTATCAAAATACTAAAATACCCGACCTAACCACTTAGCTACACACTAACTCAAAATCACAAAATTCATTATCACTATTACAGTAACAGACAATTAGTATTATTACGATTCATATTATTATAAATATTGTCATTATCATTTTCGAAATTAATATTAATATAATTATTTATTATTATTATTATTATTATTATTATTATTATTATTATTATTATTATTATTATTATTATTATTATTATTATTATTATTATTATTATTATTATTATTATTCAGTACTATTATTATTGTGTTACTGTTATTATTATTATTATATTATCGTATACCTATTATTTATTGTTATTATTATTATTTTATTATTATTATTATTACTATTATTATTGGTATTATTATTATTATTATAATTATTTTTATTACTATTATAATTTATTATTATTTTTGTTCTTTTTTTATTATTGTTAATTTTGTTATTATTATTACTATTAATATTATTATTATTATTATTATTATTATTATTATTATTATTATTATTATTATTATTATTATTATTATTATTATTTTTATTATTATTATTATTATTATTATTATTATTATTATTATTATTATTATTATTATTATTATTATTATTATTACAATCCTTATCTCTGTAATAATTATTAGGTTACAGTTATCTCAATAATAAGATTGTTACAGTAATTTTTTTTTTTTTTTTTCCATAGTTTAGGTTAAGATTACGACCATAAAATTATGATAAAATTAATTGTTATAAAATTTACAATATTCAAAACTTGGAATATTATATAATGTATGGTATCAATGTATAAATTTAATGGGCTCAAAGGACGATTTCGTCTCCCCAGAAGCCCATTTCAGTTTAGTATCAAAACATGTAAAGTACACGATATTTGTATATGTAAATTTGTAACTGAAAAAATGAATAAAGATTAAAGATTATTATTATTATTATTATTATTATTATTATTATTATTATTATTATTATTATTATTATTATTATTATTATTATTATTATTATTATTATTATTATTAATTAATTAATTAATTAAAATTAACTTTTGCTGCAAATTTTTTCTTTCTGGAATAGATAATCATTCCATTAAAAAGAAGACAAGCTTACGCATTCATCAACATTTACATTCCGTCTATGACGATGCTCATAATCGGGTACCTCACTTTGTTCTTCAAAATAGACATATTCGAAGTGAGGATAATGACATCGCTTACTTCGCTTCTGGTGATGGCAACACTCTTTTCACAGGTTTGACTCAAAATGATAATGTCCTATAAAGATATATATATATATATATATATATATATATATATATATATATATATATATATTATATATATATATATATATATATATATATATATATATATATATATATATATATATATATATATTATATATATATATATATATATATATATATATATATATATATATATATATATATATATATATATATATATATATATATATATATATATATATATATATATATATATATATAAAATATATATATATATATATATATATATAAATATGATTTTTTTTTTAAAAAAAAGAAGAAAAAAATTTGCCTAAAAAATTCCTATAAACTTGCCAAATTTTCTACACACACACACACATTATATATATTATATATATATATATATATATATATATATATATATATATATATATATATATATATAGTGGCGGCTCGTCTATATGGGCTCCAGGGCTGCAGCCCCTCCAAATTAAAAATACCAGGCGTTGGATTTGATAAATATGAAATTTTTGTCAGAGAAAAGTGATTAAAATTCATTTTTTAACAACTTAATACATAAAAAGTATAAATCAATAAAGAAAATAACAAGTAAATGCATTTTGAAACTGTAAATTTATTGTACGATATTTTTTTCACACATTGCAATTAAATAAAAATGGGCTGTAAAATTTCAGTCCCAAATTAGGCCAAATTATTATTCTTAAAAAATATGACAGATCTGGCAACTTATGAAAAAACAGAATGAAAATTCAATAGCAGTTATTTTCAAGTTGCTAGCTTGTCTTTCTAATATTTGAATTGCTAGTTTTGTCCAAAGACAGATCTAAAGTAAACAACTAAAGCAGTTTTACCTCTTACCGATGCGGAAGGTTTTTTTCTTTTTTTTTCTTGTGAAAAAAAAAACAGGTTTTATTATAGTATTTTTCTTCAATATATATATATATATATATATATATATATATATATATATATATATATATATATATATATATATATATATATATATATATAAATATAGAAATTAATATTTAAAAAATTACTAAACTACGTTAAAAAGATAACATTTTAATCTAAAGAAAAATTGAAAAAAACACCATAATAATATTATTACTATTTATATTTTTAAATAAGTTTTTCGACATCGTACGCCTGCAGCGTCTCTTTTTCGGAGATTGTGTTAAATAAGAATATCAGCAAGTTGAATAAATAAGGTACGTTTATATATATATATATATATATATATATATATAATATATATATATATATATATATATATATATATATATATATATATATATATATATATATATATATATATTATATATATAATATATATATATATAAAATATATATAATATATATATATATATATATATATATATATATATATATATATATATATATATTATATATATATATATATATATATATATATATATATATTATATATATATATATATATATATATATATATATATATATATATATATATATATATATATATATATATATATATATATATTATATATATATATATATTTATTATATAATTTATAAAAAGTTAAAAGTTAGGAAAGTCGGAAACCTGGTCAAATTAAGGGCCGACATGACCTGATACACGGCGTTTGATGGTGTATTGATGAAAGGAAGTGTGTTCCAGACTTTACCAGTAGAGTACATTTAAGAGTGAGCATAGCGGTGACGTCGGGTCGGAGAGTTGGATAGAGAAAGGATGAGACTGTGTAGAAAAACGAGTCGCATAAGCCCTTCTCACTGGAGGAGGTTATGCGAGGAAAGAGTTCAGAAGAGCAGTGTCCGTTGTAATAGCGATAGTATAGAAAGAGTGATGCAACAATTCGACGGGCAGAAGAGACTGATGAGACCTAGTGAGAGCAGGAGAGTTGATAAAGCGAAAAGTCCTAGACTGCACCTTTTCTAGGAGAGCTGTATGAGTGGAACCACCCCAGATGTTTGAGGCGCACTCCTTACAGGGGCTAACAACACCCCTATACAGAGCAAGCAACTGGGGTGGCGTAAAAAAAACCACGAAGGCGCCTTAGAACACCCAACCTCTTAGAAGCTTGTTTAGAAAGAGAAATAAAGAAGCTAGAATTGAAAGCTAAAACAGTGTTGCCGGTGTCAATAATTTAGTGAAAATTTTTGAACTTTGATAAAATGTTTAAATTAATATTAATTTTAATTAATTTTCGTTCTTTTTCCAAAGTTCTCTTATGTTAATATGTACTTAAAAATGTGAAGAAAGAGGCGTTATTTTATTTTTTAAATTTAAATATCAAAAGATCAACGAAAAAAATCAGGATTTATATAAAAAATTCACGTAAAAATTCAACTGATTTATATAATTTGATTTTTATTGTACCAACCCTAGTACAAACGGACCCATGTATTTTTTAAAAAAAAAGTTTTTAAGAAAAAGGAAAAAATTCTGGTTGTCTATAGAATAAAATGTAGAGAATGCAAAAAATTAAATGAGGGAGAGACGATTGATTTAGACGGACTAAAATTTAACATTCATATAGTCTTATAGAATCGATGACCTGAATTCCGTTCACTATTCAAAGGAGGCCTGAAAACTCTGCAAAAAATATGAATGATATATCTTTAATTGCTCCTTTAGTGGAGAAGAATTCGGGAAAGTTATTAGAATAATTTATTATAAGTAATATAAAATGTAAATAGAGGAACTTTTTATATAGATTTGTGACAAATAATATCTTAATAGAGAATACGTTGTTTAAAAAGGCACTTTTTCTATTGTTGAAGGATTTATGACTTTGTTGCTTGTCAAGTTGTCCTCAATTCTTTCTTTTAAATCTTTGATCTTTCCTTGTGCTTTACGTTTTCATTACTTTTTTATTCCGCTAGAAAAAAATGTATTCAAAACCTCGAAAGCTTGAGTTTTTTTTAATAGATTTTAGTTTTTTTTAATAGATTTTAGTTTTTTTTTTATTTTTCTTAATTGTTAGTATAGGTTTCGCTTAGATGTTCCTTGTTTATTTATGTTACTTGTTTATTTATTTGTGTATACATGTGTATTAGTTTTTTTTTTTTTTTTGTGAGTGTGCATGCATATTAGGTTAGCGGTTTTATTTATTTTATAACTTTACACTTGTTTTATTATAATTCGGCAAATGATAATCATACATATTTTGATTGTTTTTTATGCACATTGTTAAAGTATATATATATATATATATATATATATATATATATATATATATATATATATATATATATATATATATATATATATATATATATATATATATATATATATATATATATATATATATATATATATATATATATATATATATATATATATATATATATATATATATATATATATATATATATATATATATATATATATATATATATATATATATATATATATATATATATATATATATATATATATATATATATATATATACTGGGTGAGGCAAATAAATCGAAACAACGGCATGAGGCACGCACTGTAAATGAACAGATTGATACAACCGGTTAGCAACTTTGATGAAAAGCTTGAGGGAAAATCAACTAAAACCGAACCAAGAGAAATATTGTTGACACAACACGCATTATTTGACAGTGGAAAATCTTAGCTGATGGCATCAAGTCAAGAATCAATATCTTTATGCTATGAACGCCTGGTGCGGGATCATTGGTGCATAGTTATAGGCCCTTTTTCTTCGATGAGACGTTGGAAGCTTCGAAGCATCTAAACGTTTTTGTACTGAACTTACCAAGTACTATTGGATATAAGGCTGGCATTGGGAACCATCATGATAGATGCCCCAAATTGCTCACTTTCGGCAAGACGTATATAGAATCGAGATTGCCATGCAATGTGGATATTACATGTTGGTCAGAAACACTGGCTTGCGCGTTCTTCAGACCTAACTCTTCTGGATTCTTTCCTCTGGGGATACCTCAATGGGATAGTATATCGCGAAGTGCCAATAATCTCGAGCAACATGAAATACTGCATTATAACTGTTTACAGAGAAATTGATGGAGGTTGCACTGGTGCGTGAGCACTCTACCTTTCGGAAACGAAGTGGAAGTAATACAGTTATTGTATTTCGTAAAGTAAAGCACCGACCATATTCCCTGTATATGTACATACTTCCCGAATAATGAAGGTACTGATGGAACACCGGCCTGTGGTTCACTTGTACAAGTGAGGGAAAACAAAATTGAAATGAAGAAAATCCATAAACTCCATCTTTTCAAAGAGAATTATGTGAAATGATGTGCGAGATATACTCTATTCAGTGGCAAACAACATCTTTATAAGGAACATGCAATTGAGGTAGCTTATAGAAATTATGAAGGCACTTAAAAACATACAACCTCTAAGAAGTTTGCTTAGATAGAAAAGTAATGTGATCCTTCGAAGAAAGAAAACGAGAGAAAGAAACACATAGAATATTAAAAGCAACAGGAGGTTTTAATTGTATGTTTTCGAAGAAAATTATGACGAATAGAAAGATGGAAGAACTGAGGTTTTGAAGCATTGAAAACAATCCTTTTTTAATATGCCCAATTAAAAATTCGAGAATGATCAAAAGATAGCTGCTAATTAAAAAAAAATTGTTGTTACTTAGAACGTCTTTCAAAATGAAAGGAGTAATATAGGACGGAGTCGTCAACACAGGAAGTGGATAGGTGATGAAGTAATAGAGAGAAGGTCGTTAACGAAAAAAAGAAAAATAGAGCTGAGATAAAAGAGATCTCTGAAAAACACCACTCTATATTAATAGATTTAAAGGATTCACGGAGGCTGTTTACAGCAGTAGCTACAGAACGATCGGGAAGGAAATTAAAGAGAAGAATAAATAACGAAAGAGAGAAATTTGAAATCAAAGCTCTGTGACAGACTCTACCAAAGGCTTTCGACAAGTTTAGCGTCACAGCAAAAAATTGATGGTTATCTGAAGAGCAGATAACCAAGAGTCAGAGAGAAGAAAATGATCCCTAGTATAGAGAGTTCCTTACGAATTCAGTACAGTCAATCTGAGATAGGATTAGAAGAAATGAGGTTTTTCCAATTCTTCCTGTTAAGGATAAATTCAAAAACTTTAGAAAGAACGAAAGTTAAAGAAAAATAGGATATATATATATATATATATATATATATATATATATATATATATATATATATATATATATATATATATATATAATATATATATATATATATATATATATATATATATATATATATTGCATAAGAGAGAATAGAGAAGACACACTGGTATACGCGGATGATGCGGCAGTGATAACATCAAGAACTGAGGATCTTCAGGAAGCTGTGAATAGGTGGAATGATGTGTTGAACTCTATGGGCATGAAAATAAACAGAGAGAAAACAGAAGTAATGGTAATAGCTAGGGAGAGAGAAGAGATAGTTGTGAACATAGAGGGGACTAGACTTAAGCAGGCGAGAAAATTTAAATATTTGGGTGTGGTCTTCGGCGAAAAGGGAAGACAGAAGGACGAACTGAGGGAGAGAATAAGAAGATTCTCAAAGAATGTGGGAATGTTGTATCCGTTACTAAAGGAGAGAGGAATACCAACCGAAGTGAAGGTACTAATTTATAAAACAATACTCAGACCAATATTGTTGTACGGTTCAGAATGTTTTGGCAATGAATAGAGTGCATAAGAGCAGAATCGAGGCCGCGGAAATGAGAGTACTCAGGGTCATCAGGGGAGTATCACTGAGAGATAGGATGAGGAGTGAACTGGTGAGAGAGGAACTTGGGGTGGAATCAATTTTGGAATGCATAGAAAGAAACCAACTGAGATGGTTTGGTCACGTGAAGAGAATGGGGGAAGGGAGAGAGACTGAGAGAGATGCTGGAATGGAGACCAGAAGGAAGGAGGCCGGCGGGAAGACCAAGGAAGAGATGGATGGAGGCGGTAGAAGAAGCCATACAACGAAGGAACAAGACACTGGAAGAGGTGGAAGACAACCGAATGTTTGAGGACAGAAATGCGTGGAGAAGATTTTGGAGGAGTAGCACCCGACAGGCGCCAGCCTACCGGTTTGGACGGTGATGATGATGATGATGATGATGATGATGATGATATATATATATATATATATATATATATATATATATATATATATATATATATATATATATATATATATATATATATATATATATATATATATATATTTCTTTTTCAGGTAGCATCTTCTTTACCGAAAACATCTTACTTTAAAATGGTTGACGTGTGGTTTTTATTCTGTATAATATCGACATTTTTTGTCATGGTTTTCCATATTTTAATAGAAGCCTCGCTTTCATCTGATTACTCAAACGCGGACAACGTCCCTCAATCTAAGATTAATTTTCCAATAACTACCATGAATTACGCTGCTCGAGTTTCGCCTGTTATCAAAGAAACCATAAATGCCGTACACACAAAGAAAACAAAAGCTGGAAAGCCTTCCATCGTTTGGCGATGTTTGACCAATTCAAAATGGATGGAGAGTTTCAGTCGGTCTTTTATTGTTTTCGGATTTTTAACTTTTAATTTCTTTTATTGGTTGGCAATTTACGGAATTTATTAAGCTGCTATTATTTGTTAAAGAAAATTAGGTCACTGATGCATGTAATAAAAAATTCTAAATACTATTTATTTATTTACTTTTTTTGAGACATTACTGAATTACTAATTTGTAATTTTCCACTAGTTTGTGATTACTTTATTATTAAGTATGTAGTGATCTTCCGTCTTCAGAGTAGATACCCAGTTACCATTATATAATAAAATAGCTATAAAGACTTACTATTTAATGACTGTTATATTATAGATGAGTCAGATACTAAATACTATATATATATATATATATATATATATATATATATATATATATATATATATATATATATATATATATATATATTATATATATATATATATATATATTATATATATATATATATATATATATATATATATATATATATATATATATATATATATATATATATATATATATATATATATATATATATATATATATATATATATATATATATATATATATATATATATATATATATATATATATATATATATATATATATATATATATATATATATATATATATATATATATATATATATATATATATATATATATATATATATATATATATATATATATATATATATATATATATATATATATATATATATATATATATATATATATATATATATATTCCATGTAAAGATGTACGTGTATGTTATTGATGTGAATATAAATAAACAAATACACTAGCATTCAGGCTGCAAATATTCGCAACCTGAGCCACAAACAATGAGGGCTGTTACTTAGACCTTTTTTCGTACTTTATCTTCAAACCAAATTTCGGCCATATTCTTCGTTATTGTAATACTAGAGTTTAAAATATAATGGAAAAAAGTTATTTATTTCGTATGTTTGTAATAAATATTTTAACTAAGGTCATGATTATTGGTACTAATTTCAGTCACTCCGTAGAAACTCATCATTTTCTAAAAATGATAAAGAAAAGCTTCAACAACCGAAAAAGGGAGATCACTCTCAACCATCTGAAGAACGTCCTTATTTCTGTAACCTTCTTTCTTTCTAGATTTTGATTTTATCCTTCAGAGAAAGATTTAGAAACACCTCAGTTATTCTTATGATCTCCAATATAACTTTCGTATTTTTATTAATAATACATCCATGAGGTAGAACATTGCACTAGAAATAGTACAGTAAAGGAGAGTTTTAATCTTGTTGGCAAATTCCCTCTCTAAAATAAGGCAAAACATGTTAGTTAATGATTGGGTTATCGTCACTGAAATGTTTGAAGTGTTAAAAACATATAAGAAAATAAGTAAAAGTTTGAGTTATACCAAGTCTTCAGTTGAAAATATTATTCTCCTACTGAAATCACGAAGAGAAGCGCATCTTTATCAAAGCCATAGCAAGAGTACCATAAATCATATTCTAATGGATATTTTTTATGTTCGCATCTCAGGGAATTGTTCTACTAGAGAAGAGGAACTTTCTAGGAAGTTTCTTCCTAGGATCCGCAAGAGGGATTGAACCAGCAACCAACACCTTCAATCATGTAAGTCAATCACTCTACCGTTATGCCACGGTAGAGGCAAAACATACTAACAGGCTGTTATGATGTTTCAACATATTATCAAAATGAAGAACACACTTAAAGATAAACTGGAAATGGAGCTTGATATATTTAAAGATAATATTTTCATACTAGCAAGTTTTTATGAAATCCAAGGTGCAAATCCAAGTTTTTCACTTAATCTTCCTTGATAACCCTGATGAAAGATAAAATTGTATAATTACTTTCAAAACCGAGCAAAGAAATTACTTTTACAAACAGAAAGAGGCATAGGAAAGGCATTTAAGAAATAGCACTGAAGATTAAGAAGGAAAAAATAATTAATTATGCTGTAACAGCGATAAATTTATGTTGGCGAAGAGGAACAAGAAACAAAAATAAAATAAAATTGACAGGAAAAATTAGTGTATTGTAATGAAAAAAGGTACAGAGTAACGACAATCTTCTGGAATTGTAGAAGATAAATGAGGAAAAATGTCCCAAATTGAGTCAACTTGCATGGTGCTGAGAACCTTACCCCCCCATTACCCCAAGCAGTATCCTGAGCGAAGGTTTGTTTAGTATATTATGAAACTTACAAGAGAATTAGGCCGTGTTCAACGGTTAAGATTCTTTAAAGGAATTCGTGTCCCACAAGTTTTGCTACAGTATTTTCTGCTCGCAACAGCGAAAATTGAAGATAGATTTTTATATCTTCAATTTTCGCTGCCACAATCTTAAATGCCACGTAAAGTAAACAGATATGGAGGAGTTCGGATAACTTAGAATAAATGCCTTTTGTAAATATTCTTACTCAGATTGATTCGTTTGAAAATTATTACGGATAATTATTTTAAAAATTACGTATCATTAATTTGTTTTAAATAATGCAAATGAATTATTTCAGTTATTCAGAATTTCGTTGGTTCCAATGTTTTTAATCATGGCTGGCCCCAAAGTTTTTTTTTGAAATATTCATTTGTCTCAAAAGTATCTTGTACTCTTACATGACATTAATTAAGTAGAGTGATTGCTTAAATTAATTAAATGATTGATTAAATTAGGTTTTTAAAATAAATTTACGATTGTTTTAATAGACCAGCTGATAGTTGTTACAGTGAAGCAGTTGCGTAGAGAGTTTCGATAATGCTCGAGGCGGAAACTCGAATTGCATCCCCATTTAATAAAATTGAACTATGCTTTCGCGATGAGGAATACGACTATCCTCAGTCCTCAAACACTAATTAAACTATTTAGAGATAATTAACTGTTAATTTTTTATGAGAAAAGACTGAAATAAAAAGGTTTAACTTCCAACAATTACTTTTATTAAAAAGAAATTTAACAAATATTAATTTACCACAGAATGTAGAAAAATCGAGAACCCACTGAGAATTCTTTCGAGTCTTTCAAGCAGCGAAATCTTTGATAGCGTCATCAAAGCTCAACCGGTGGTATTATCTGCTCGATTGATAATATAAACAAATTTAACAACCTAAGCTGAGTCATAGTGGAACGAAAATAAGTTTTGAGAAGTTTCAAATTCGAAAAGCTTCTTTCACAACTTGCCACATTGATAGCCAGAGTTAAAAACAAGCGCAGCTTTATCACAATATTTGGGACCGAAATGACGAGACTGAACTCCTGGATAAAGCAGAGAAGCTCCGATGAAATGCTGTAGGCGTTGTCTCTCAACTCAAAAATTCTGCCTGATCGATCTCGTCATGGGCGTTACCCAAATCACATGCATACTGGGGATCAAACAACTTCAGAGGAGTCAGAAACGAAAACTTCTCCTGAAGTTGCCGAAATCTTGACGTCATCTCGTGTATTATTCTGTTAAGTGATGTATGCATTTCTCGTCGTAATTCGTTTTCGTAAGACAGTACTGCATCTTGGGACCCGTTTCCGAAAACTTCCTTCCCAATTCTGCGTTAGCAAGGCTCCAATTCAAATTGAAAGGTCATCACAAAGCTTCATTGCATAGCTAGATGCGTTGTCAACGAGACTATCCCTGCTGCCTACCAGAAACCCTTGAAGACAGAGAAGAGAATCTTGGTTGCATTTTGCTCGACATTTAACCCTTTGTTTTGAAAATAATTTTGAGCATCGTAGACTTCTTTGAGAACTTGGTTCCATAATACAAGATAGCACAGAAACGAGAGTGACTGCAGCTCTTTCAGTAGCAATCCAGCTTCAGATCTTGTCGCCAAGCTCTCGCTTGTATGGCTAACGAGTTTCTCCAGTACGTCCAGGATACCGGAAAAGTGGTTCTTCAATTCCGACACTGCTTCGCGCTTTTCTCTCAAGATGCCCCCAAAACTTTGATGCCGGGGTGTGGGATAACCGCCTCCTCCGTCCCCTATCTTTACTTCACTGCAGCGAAGAGTCCCACGAAAATCAAAGAATCTGCTAAATATTTTCGCTGCCGCTGGATTAAGCTTTACGTCACATTTGATTTCGTGTAAAACATTCTTTTAGTTGTGGACATGTGAACAAATTTCTCTTTTTAAAATATAATTCGCCTTTGATTAGTTTCTAATATCAAAATTTTCAAAATATCTAAATCAAACTTTTATTGTATTCACCAATTTTATTGTTTAATATATTGTTTAATTTTAACGAAAAGTTAAAAATATTAATATTAAGCGACATATTTTAATCAAAATATCGATATATGTATACATGGATTTTAACATCTGTTCACAAACATTCAATGGAGGGATGCATGACGAGTTACGATCTTGTTCCATATCTTTATAACCCTTTCAAAAGCGACAAAAACATGTTTCTTTTTTTTTCTTTCCGATCCTTCTATTTCTTTCCTATATTAATCATAAAACATTACCTGATTAGATTTATAATAGGCAAATATTTCAGATGTTTATTTAAAAATTGCCATTTGTTATAAAGTCCTTGAAAACATATATTGAATAAAATGTTTTGTGTAAAATGTTGAAGATCCGCATTCGTAAAATTTTAAATTTCCTTCTTAATCTTTCCTACTCATATATATTATTATTATTATTATTATTATTATTATTATTATTATTATTATTATTATTATTATTATTATTATTATTATTATTATTATTATTATTTTTATTATTATTATTATTATTATTATTATTATTATTAATACTAATACAAATGTTCCTGCATTAATAAAGATAATTTCAACACATTACTTCACTTTTTTTCTAATCCTTTTAAAAGCTTTTTTTTTATTTATTAGGAAAAATTAGTCCGGAGTTTGACAAGTAAATAATAAGTCCCTGTATTTCCAAAAATGAAATGTAATATTTTCACTGACAACTTAAGTGCCTGTGTGTGTGTGCGCGTTTGTGTGTGAGTGTGTTCATTCTTTTGTATCTTACATTATCTCTTTATAAAGATCCCATGTTTAGATGTTTCTGATAAGTATGTCATAATAATCATATATTAAACCTTCATTTGTTGGATGAGTTGTTGAGATGGTATGTGAGTTGAATTTAAAAAATACATATAGAGTTCGCGGATTTAGTTACTTTATCTCATCAAACTCAATTTTAGAGAAAACTTTATGCCTTAATTTGTTTTGAAAAATTCAAAAATTTTCAAAAAATCACGTATATTTACTGAATTCCATCATAAAAATTTCTGAAACATGCTTATATTTCCATAGCAATATAATTTATAAAATCTTAGTTACCATGTTGTTTCCTAGTCAGTAACAACTCAAATTATAATTACTATTCATAGCAGCTTAATTAATATCGATTTCAATCCCTTTGTTCATAACTAATAAGATTTAGAAGAGTTTGTAAAAATGTCTGTGTTGAATAAATTGAACACATTATTATTATTATTATTATTATTATTATATATATATATATATATATATATATATATATATATATATATATATATATATATATATATATATATATATATATATATATATATATATATATATATATATATATATATATATTTTACAGATGCCAGCACTCACGGGCAGAGCCCTTTTCAAGGAGGGGCACACACAAAGGGAGAAAACTCGCTTAAACACATACCTAACGCACAACCATCACGTGGGCGCAGACGGAAGCCCTGAAGAGTGGAAGATTAAATACATAAGGAAAAATAGATGATGGTAGAGAATTCCATAGAACAGAGGTAGCTGGAAAGAAGGAGACACCACAACAGGCTAGCCTGGGGTTTACTACATCCACACAAAATTCTTGCGAATGCAGGGCACCCCTTGGGCAACGAGGAGGAATGCGAGAAGCCAATTCCCTCGAGCACCTACCATTGTAGTACCTATAGAAAAGAGATAGCGCGCTAACGTCACGTCGCAGAGATAGAGGGTCAAGAGAGTTTGAAATTAGGGGACAGTTTATTAATCTCTTAGCTTTTGACTCAACCCTATCCAAAAGAGAGAAGGAGCCGGAATCTCCCAAATGTGAGAAGCAGTACTCCATACAAGGGCGAAAAAGACCGTTATATACTTGGAATAACTGCTCAGAAGAAAAAAATTCTCGCAACCTGAACAGAATTCCGAGCTTCTTAGAGGTCGCTTTAGCAATCATTGTGATATGTGTTTTCCAAGACAGTTTGTTGTTTATGTTTAGACCAAGAATGTTAATGTTATTTACAGGTGAGACGGGAGAGCCATCGAAGAGGATAGGAAAGTTGGGAAGTGTTTTTTGAGAGGGAGATGTGAAGAAGTTGAGTTTTTAAAGAGTTGAATTTCACAAGGTTGCTATGACCCAACCGGGAAATCCTAACCAGATCGGCAAGAATAGAATCGGAAAGTTGAAGACGAGAAGCAACTCTAGAAGCAAAAGAGGGAGCAGATTTGAAATGAGTAGAAGAATGTAGACTTGAGTCATCATCATAAGAGTGAACAGAGTTGGAAGTTCAGTTAGGAGGGTCGTTAATGAAAAGTAAGAATAAAGTTGGAGATAAAACGGAACCCTGAGGAACACCACATTTGACAGAAAAAGAGGAAGAAGTCGCTCCATCTACAATTACCAAGGTGGAACGATCTAAGAGAAAACTAGACAAGAGTAAGCAAAGAGAAATAGTAAACCCAAAGAAAGAGAGCTTGAAGAGCAGCGACGCATACCATACCCGGTCAAAAGCCTTGGATATGTCAAGCGCCATCACACAAGACTTCCCGAAGTCCCTAAGGGCAGAAGAGCATAGATCAGTAAGATAGGAAAGTATTTCACCAGTTGACCTCGAGCGTCGAAAGCCATACTGGTGATCGGAGAGAAGAGAATGAGACTCCAAATGATCCAGGAAATGAGAGTTGAAGAGATTTTCAAAATTTTTAGATAGAACACAAGTGAGAGCTATAAGTCGAAAGTTAGAAGGGTCAGAGCGGCTACCTTTTTTTGTGGATCGGCTGAACAAATGAACGTTTCAATCATTGAGGACGTTCATATATTTCAGTATCCCATGAACTCAATCATGAGTAATTACACTTAGAGACATGAGACACCTGAGATGAGAAGGAGTAGGAGGATTAATGCCAGAATCGAGCAGAGTGGAATTAGATGAAAAACGGAGGCCGAAGTGATTAGCCTTTCCAGAAGGAGTATTAGCTACAGAACCATCAGAGCGAATAAGAGGAGGAAAGGCAGATTTACAGAAGTTATTAGAAATATTTCTGACAAGAAGCCAGAAATTTTTATCAGTAGGAGATCCATGGAGGTCAGCTCACTTTCTTTTTATGAAAGTACGCTTAGTCCATCGAAGAACATCCCTGCAACGATTCCGAGCTGAATGAAAATTAGCAAGAGTGATAGGAGAAGGAGAGTTTTTCCATTCACGATAAACATTGTCTCTCTCCCGAAGGACAAGAGTACAGTTTCCATCGAACCATGGATTTTGAGGAGGAAAAGAGATATATATATATATATATATATATATATATATATATATATATATATATATATATATATATATATATATATATATATATATATATATATATATATATATATATATATATATATATATATATATATATATATATTATTAAATATATTAGATTTTGTTAAAATTATATCGTTCAATATAGAACAATAATATAAAAAACAATAAAAGTATAGTTTTCTTTGTTATTTTTATACCAATGAAAATATGTCACAGAAATTTAAGACTTCAAAAAACTTTAAAAAACTTTCTTTGAAATTAGACCCTCCCCTTTTTTAAAAGAAAAATTTGTCAGAATCAATGAAAGGTATTTATTTAAGAGACAACGAACACCTTCAAAAATATGAACAAAAATGAATGACAAATAAATCGCTTGACCAGTGTTCCAACAATCATTGTATGAGTCAGACGTTTTTTCGTTGTAGTAATAAAGTAGTTCTCTTTAGACTTCTTCTAAGAAGAAATATATTAGAATTTAATCTGATTTAAATTTTTGTTTTTATTTCGATTTAGAATTTTTTTTTGAAAAATGCGAATACAACAGCAATTGCTGCTGAGTCTCTATAATCTATGCAAGTATAATATATATATATATATATATATATATATATATATATATATATATATATATATATATATATATATATATATATATATATATATATATATATATATATATATATATATATATATATATATATATATATATATATATTGAAGAAAGGGAAAACATAAAACATCAATGAAATTAAGGTACAAATGTTTGAGTGTATGAATTTGCCGTCGGTAATTTATGGTTGTGAAACATGGATGATGAATGCTCAGGTGAGTGAGGAAAAGATGGAATGTATTTGAGATAAAGGGACTGAGAGCTACATGTGGTTTGAGAAGGGTGGATAGACTCAGAAATGATAGAATAAGGGAGATATGTGGATAAATGAGGGGAATGGTTGATAGAGCAGAGGAAGGTGTACTAAGGTGGTTTGAAAAATGGATGAAGACTGGATGGTGTGCAGAGGTGGTGAGAGGAGAGGGTGAAAAGTGAGATGTGTATGTACATGTGTGAAAGAATTATTACGGGCACTACCCCACGAAAGTGGGAAAGGTGGAAAGTGTATATATATATATATATATATATATATATATATATATATATATATATATATATATATATATATATATATATATATATATATATATATATATATATATATATATATATATATATATATATATATATATATATATACGAATGCAAGTCAAAGCTTGTAGTGACATTAGTTGAAGAAAAAGCGTTCCAGATTTTACTAGTTAAATGCGTAAAAGAATGACTATGTCAGTAAATTCTGATTCTGAGAGTTGTGTAGAGAATTAAAAAAGTATGATAACGTTGAGTCGTGCGAATCTTCCTCAAAAGCGAAGATATGCATTTAAAAAATTCGAAGAAAAGTTTGAGAGAGTAAGTGGGTAAAGGACAATTGATGACTCAAAAAAGTCCAAGACAACACCTTTTCAAGAAAGTTGTGCTAGTAGAATCGACTCACATAAGTTAGATTACTCTCTGCTACGACAAGCAAAGACCAATGAAAAACAGTGATGTGAGGAGACGTAGAGATGCCTTACAACCTATAATTTCTTAGAATCTTTTTAATACAAGAAACAATGAAATTCTTGGAAATAAAATTCATGATAAAGAACTCTGAAAAGTTTTAAAGACAAAAAGATTTTTTTTGGGTGCTTTAAAAAATTACGCTACTGTTGTACGGAGTAGATAGATGATTGAATTAATTTTTGAGGTATTAAAACGAACTTTTCTTTGTCGAACTTTTCTTTGTGCTACAATTATACGACAAGTGAAGGTTGAAATGAGCTCTCGCTAAACAGTTGAAGTTGAGAGGCAAATTTGAAATTATAGTTTTCTTTCTTTCTACAATTTAATTAAATTATAAATATTAAGTCTGTAAGCTCAAAATTATATAAAAAATATTATTCTATTTTAGATTACACAGGTCTGCCAAAAAAATATTTTCATAAATCTGCAAAGATTTTTTTTTTTAACTTTACATATTTTGGTGCGCCGAATTTGAAAATGATCTCTATTTATTCCCATCAAATAAAGTTTTCCTGCAACAGAAAAAAAGTATTATAATGAATCAACACTGCTAAATCAAAAGGCATCTTTTCATTATAAAATTAACACATTTAAATTTGTTATCCATGAAACACAGTTGTTCAAATGTTAAGTATTTTACTCTATTGGCCTATAGAACCTTTGTTTCTTCTCTTTCATGCTTCTCCTGGTGCGCTTTCATTTTCCAGTATCCGCATTTTCCCTGTTAAGAATCGAACAGTAATCACCCATCATATTCACATCCCATCTTCTGTGGTAGCCTCTCTCCATTCACATAACATCCTGGTGGAATCTTTCCTCCTGCTCCTCACTGCAGTCTCCTAAGTTTTCAGAAAAGTAGTCTATGTGTGAATGTGAAAAAAGGATTTTTAAGCACATGTTGCAGCCTCGAGCTTTGAATGCGGTTAGCATGCGTTCTACAATGTTTTTGAAATCCGGATCTTCGTTATTTCCCAAAAACTTATGCACTAAGTCTTGAAATAAATCCCACACTTCTCTTTCAATTTCATTCATGAATTCTGGAAACAAGGAATCAGACAAGAGTTTACGTATGTCTGGTCCAACAAAAACTCTCTCTTTCAACATTGCCTCAGAGAGTTTTGGGAACTTGGAACATAGATACTTGAAACATTTTCCATCATTTGGTTGAGATTTAACAAATTGTTTCATTAGTCACAATATTATTCGAAAAGGTGGTAAGAGAACACTTTCACGAGGAAACAAGCTTTTCTTGATGAAGTTCTTTTCACAATGAGTAAGGGTGTCTCGAATCGGCCAATTAGTTTTTTCCCAATGAAGGTCTCTGTCTCAACTATCCCACAAGCACAGAAAGCAAGAATCTTTTTTTTTTTTTTTTTTTTTTTTTTTTTTTTTTTTTTTTTTTTTACAGAACGCCACCGCTCACGGTCAGAGCCCTTTTCAAGGAGGGGGCACACACACATAGAGAGAACTCGCTCAAACACACACCACCTAACGCACAGCCCTCAGGTGGGCGCAGACGGAAGCCTTGAAGAGTGGAAGGTTAAATACAGAAGGAAAAATAGATGAAGGTAGAGAGTTCCACAGAATAGAGGTGGCTGGAAAGAAAGAGGTACCACAACGGGCTAGCCTGGGATTTTCTACGTCCACACAAAATTGGTGAGAAAGCAGGGCACCCCTTGTGCAACGAGGACGACACAATGGTGGAGGAATGCGAGAGGCCAATTCCCTCGAGCACCTGCCATTGTAGTACCTGTAGAAAAGAGATAGCGCGCCAACGTCACGTCGCAGATACAGAGGGTCAAAAGAGTTTGAAAGTAGGGGACAGTTAATTAATCTTTTAGCTTTTGACTCAACCCTATCCAGAAGAGAGGAGGAGCCGGAGCCCCCCCAAATGTGAGAACAGTACTCCATACAAGGGCGAATAAGACCCTTATATATTTGGAATAACTGTTCAGAAGAGAAAAATTCTCGCAATCTGAACAGAAATCCCAGCTTCTTAGAGGCCGCTTTAGCAACCATTGTGATATGTGGTTTCCAAGATAGTTTGTTGTTTATGTTTAGACCAAGAATGTTAATGTTATTTACAGGTGAGACGGGAGAGCCATCGAAGAGGATAGGAAAGTTAGGAGGTGTTTTTGAGAGGGAGATGTGAAGAAGTTGAGTTTTTATTAAAGAGTTGAATTTCACAAGGTTTATGAAATTGAATGAAATTGAAATATGGCATGACTATTGACCCAACAACATTTTTTTTTTTTATTTATTTATTTTTCTTTTTAAAAGTTCACATCTCACGGGCATTGCCTATTCTAGGAGAGGAACTTTTCTAGGTAGTATATGCCTAGGATCCCCAAGTGGGATCAAACCAGCACCCTCAAGCACGTGAGTCAATCACTTTACCGTTTCAGCCATGGTTAGAATTTCATAATCTCCACATATTATCCTGCGATGAACTTCATTCTTGATTCTCTCAAGAATAAGAGCAACATCCTTATAATGTTCTCCAAGATGCACAGAGTGTCCAACTGGAAGTGATGCAAATTTATTTCCATTATGCAGCAAGACTGCTTTTAGGCTTGTTTTGGATGAATCTATAAATAAGCGCCATTGAGCCATTGGGATGATTAATATTCTATTCCAAACTGCCTCATGAGGCCAGAGATTTCACTACAGAACACAAAATTTCTCTTTACAGTAGAACGATGTGAATATATATATATATATATATATATATATATATATATATATATATATATATATATATATATATATATATATATATATATTATATATTATATATATATATATATATAATATATATAATATATATTATATATAATATAAAAAAATTTTGAAAGAAAAAATTACGTGATATAACTTTTTGGCGTATTTTTTTCGTGTTCAGCATGCAAAAATCTATATGAAACAATTGAAAATCTTATGCAGGTTTTTGGTTGCAGACATGTGTTATCAATTAAAATTTTTATCTGGAGATTTTTTCCATTTGAATCATTCCAATTAAATATTTAAAGTTTTGATCATATTTTTTTTTCGACGAGAGTCGTCTCGGACTTAGGAATTATATCAAATTATTGTCTGACACGTTGTAATGGTGAAAATGTGTACAATAATATCTGTATAAAGCAAACAGTATTTAACACTGGATAAAATGAACAGCTCTTTAATTAAAATTTCATATTTTTTTTATACAGCATTTTGGACTTTATCTTTCTCTATTCGGGTTCTGGACTGCGGAAGAAATAATGGAGCAGAGTTCGCAGGAGCATTTTTAAAGGATTTTTACTTCGAACCCCTCAGCTCTTTTACGTCATGTGTCTGGTTCCAATTTGCCAAACTCAGACAGTATAACACCGTTTTTTCAATTAGTGGAGATGGATCAAGGCCTGTTTTACAACTTGGTAAAATATGTTTGTTTACATACCATGCACAAACTTAATATTTTTTTACACCAGCATCTTTTTCAACAAATTTTTATATCTAAATCTTAAACTTAAAAAGCTATAGTCTTACATTAGAATTAATATATTAATTACATCAAAATCTGAATTTAAATTCTAACATTTATTTCTTTAAAATTTCTTTCATACTTTTACAAAGTGATCATAAGAGTCACTTCCAGAACCGCAGAAATTCTGCTCTAATTTTAAATTGTTCCATTTTTAATTTTAATTTTATTTATTATTTTTTTTTTTTTTTTTGTCTTTGTCAGTTAATTAAGTCATTTTTCCCAATGATTTGTAAAGGTTTAGCACTTTCGATGTTCTTTGTTCATGAATAAAAATTTCCAATTATCATTTCAAACTATAATATAATTTCACTGTAGTCAGCATATATTTATAAAAAATTGCAAAATATTTCTCTTAAATTAATATAATAATATACATTATTGTCAATAAATTATTTACAGTAACAAAAATTAATATAAAAGAGGGTACTTTATACGTTAGGACTATATATATATATATATATATATATATATATATATATATATATATATATATATATATATATATATATATATATATATATATATATATATATATATATATATATATATATATATATATATATATATATATATATATATATATATATTAGGGTGGCCCAAGAAAACAAAATTCAGGAATTTTAGACTCTCATACTCTCAATGTGTGAGGTGTAAGGTAAAAATGCCTTCTTTGAAATTGAAAGTAAAAGAATAATGTTTAATGGTGCCAGCTGCGCATAAAAACTGAGTGAGATTCTACAAAATATTGGCAATGGCAACTCTGGTCTCATCAGTTGTGTACCAGCCGTTATTTGTTCGACTGTGTTTGTAGTGCTCCACAGACTCTTTGATTTCCATAAACATGTCTCACCCACCGAATACAAGAAAGACAAAACATAGTTGATTGATGTGACAGATGATTGAAAATATCAGTTGTACAAGACTTCCATCATTTAGAGATTAATTACGTCACCTTTTTTATCTGACTATTAGCAAAAAAACAGTGAAAGATGCATCAAATTTTGTTTACTCAGAAGCTATAGGGACAATATATATTGCTTCAAAAATTAAGATAAAAAAAATGTAAAATTTCAAAAAGGAAAAGAAAGAGAATTTAAAGACAGCTTATCCGATTTATTTGATATTGCACATGCTAATGCAATGACTATGATGTCAAATTTAGAAGGTCGATTATTCCTTAATGCTCAGAGAGAAAAAAAGGCAGGGTTAGGTATGTGAGTGATCTTGACAAAGAATTATGCTGCAAAACAAAACAAAAGACTCAAAAGGGACGAACAAGAAGGAAAGAGAACAAAAAGAGAAATTCATTGCAAAAAAGATGTATTGGTTATTAACCTCAAAAGTAGTAGTGATGAGAGCGCTGATCACCTTGTAATGACGAACTCCAGCCTGGATCATCCGGAACCAAAGCAGGTAAAATACTATATAAACGTGAACAAATTATAATACCCGACTTGGCAATGGCTTTAGATAGAAAGAAAATGAGTGATCGAAGTGAAATTTTAGTGTTATCTGCTACCTCTTCAAAGTGTGGAAAAATATTAACGACGTAGTAATAAGTAGGAGCACCTTGCAACGACAAATATCTGCAGTTCGAAAGGCAATTGCAGACGATATTAAACAAACATTTGACGGTTTGTCTATTCGCTGGGGTGGTAAATTATTGCAGAATTTAAAAGATGAACAAAAGACTGAACAATTAGCTATCTTAGTCAGTGGAGAGGACAAATCAAAGCTTTTGGGTGTGCCAAAACTTTTGAAAAGAACTGGTGAGCAAATTGCAAACGTTATATTTGAATAGGCGAAAAACTGAAACTTGGAAGACCGTATAAGTGGAATGTGTTTTGACACTACTGCAAGTAACACTGGACAAAAATGAGTGAATGTGAAATTGTTGAAAAAAAGTTGAAAAGAGGTCTCAGCATTTGCATGCCGACATCACATTAATGAAATTATTGTGGCTGCTGCTTTCAGCAAATGCTATAACATCTCAAGTGAACCAAATATTCTACTGTTCAAGCTTTTCAAGATGTTCTGGAAAAATATTAATACATTAAAATATGAAACAGTTCATATAGAAACGTCATGGAAAGAAAACATTTTGATGTTTGCATCAATCAATTAAAGAAATGTCACCCACGGGAGGATTATTGTGAATTATTGGAATTGACAGTTCTTTATTTTGGAGGCACCTTGGAGAGAGAGATTTCTTTTCGTCAAACCTGGTGCTTTTCATCAGGGACGATGGATGGCGCGATTCATCTCTTCATTAAAATGTTATTGTTCTAGTCATAGTTCAATATGACAAATCAAGAAGAAGTTATAATAAAAAGATTTTCATGCCTTGCTCTACGGTATTATTTTAACGGTTTTTAGCTCCATTAGCAAGTTCGGCTCCAAGAAATGACTTAAAGTGTCTCCAAGATCTTGATTGTTGTGAATGATAATGAACTCTCATTAGTACCTAGTAAAATCACTTAAACGTCACTTGTGATACCTAGGTGAAAAACTAGAAGCATTTGAGTTTATGGATGATGAAGTGCCAGTTGATATGAAACGCAAGATTGTTGAAGCTCTTAAGAGTCCGAAAAGAAAAGGAGTAGACAGTTCAGAGAAACGATATGTATTAAATAACCAAGAAACACTGGTCTACTTCGTTACAGAATCTATCAGCTTGATTTTTTAAAAATGCATTTAGACTCGTCATTTCTCGACATAGATCCATCAGAATGGAAATATTATAAACACTAAATGTTATCAACGATAATGCTGAAAGAGCTATAGCATTAATTCAAAACTACAATAATCATCTAACGAAAAACGAAGAGCAGATGTAGTATATTCTTCAAGTAGCCAAAGAGGAGCAGCAAAGGAGTTTGGAAAATAATTAAATGATCCTCCTCTTTTAGTAAATGTAAATAAATTACAAATATGAGAACATTTTGGATTAGGCCTTTTAGAGATACCTCATTAAAAAAGCACGCCTTTTATGGTTACCCCATTGGTGGTGTGGAAAAACTATATATTGTTAGAATTTTTTTTTATCAGTGTCGGCATTATTAAATATTCTTCGATGAGGCCTAACTTTATCACATAGCGTTTTATGGGATACCTCATAATTTGAGAGAGTGAGACAAAAAAATTCGAAATAAATTTTTTACCAATATACAGCTTGGGCCACCTATATATATATATATATATATATATATATATATATATATATATATATATATATATATATATATATATATATATATATATATATATATATATATATATATATATATATATATTATTTAGTAATATTCCGTATGGATGTCTCCTAGTACATAGTACTCGGTTCTGTACCGTACGTACAACACAACCTAGAAAATTAGGACACGAAGTCATTAGTTCACCAATCAGACCCTCTCACGTAGCATACAATCAGATGCAGCTGTTATTAGGTTATAGTACAGAGGCAGCTACAGAGCAATACAGTGGGAACTGTAATTGACCACGTTAGGGAAGCGACATAACATGCTCACTTGTTCGGATAGGGACAAGTCAGTTGAATCTGGAGGTTCTCAGGTGAAGAGAACTTTAACGTCTGGGGAGTACGTAATTGTCGTTGTATTGAATTGAAAATATAAATAGCAGTGAGAATACGGACATAAAATACAGCATACGCGAGAACGGACGGGAATGCTATGAGGTTTCTGCACGCATGTATGCGGCAAGGTTCCACACTATCGACAAATATATAGCACACTTTCACTAAGGTCCACCATCGTCTCATGGAACGTAGCAGCTTCATACATAGACGACGATCAGGAAAGCCATCAATCAATAACACCCGATATAGAGCTTAATGCATTATAGAGGGCGGTACAATCACCGGAAACGTCCACATGAAGGATCGCTGAGGAGGAAGAACATGTCAGTCATAGTAGTATGTGGCTGATATTACATGAACAATTACAGTATCTGTACCCCCTGCAACGTGTCTAGGGTTTAAACTTGACACCGACTTTCCTCTAGGACAGACTTTCAGTGAATGAATGGAAGGGTGACTTGCAGTAAACCTACACCTTTTAAGACGCATACAATTTACTGACGAAGCTACCTTCGGCAGGGGAGGTGTGGTGTGACACAAATACCCATGTAATATGTGTCTCCAATCGACAGCAACTGTTTACACTGAATGTGTGGTTAAGGGTAGTGGGTGATCGTCTTATTGGACCGCAAATCATGCGTGGAAATCTCAATGGACAAACATAACTCCGGTTCCTGCGGCGTGAATTACAAGAAATGCTCGATGATTTTGACTTCTAAACACGTCGTCGAATGTGGTTCATGCATAATGGGGAGCTGGAACATTTTCGTCACGGTATGAGGGGCCAACTGAACCACGAGTTTGGCAGACGTTGGATTAGCCGAGTAGGTCCTGTGGTCAGCCCCCAAAATCACCCAATTTAAATTTATTGGACTTTTGGCATCTGGAGCAATCTCAAAATATTTGCCTAAGACGAACCGTTCGATACAAAGGAACAGCTACTACAAAGGATTGGAGATACCTGTGATTGACAGAACAATGCCATAGGAAGTTTGAAATAATACGCCAATCCCTACAAAGATATCGAAGCTTGTCAATGACTTATGAAACATCCTGTATATATATATATATATATATATATATATATATATATATATATATATATATATATATATATATATATATATATATATATATATATATATATATATATATATATATATATATATATATATATATATATATATATATATATATCCTCCGGCGGGAAAATTCCAACGGAGTTGGAGAAAATCTATCTTGAAAGATGGAGAACGATATGTTCTCATACACGGCGTTTGAAAGTATACAAGTTAAAGCAAGTTGGGAAAACAGATAAAGGGAGTTGTTCCAAACTTTTTCAGTAGAATATATGTAAGATTGAGCATATCAGTTAATAAGTCTAGGGTCTGAGAATTGGAAAAAGAAAGGATAAGACTGTACAAAGGTGTTTCGCACGAACTCCTTTAAATGGATGAGGTACGCGAAGAGACAGCTCATAAGAGCAGTGTCCGTTGTAATAGCGATAGTAAAGAGAGAGTAACGCAACAATTCGACCGGAAGAAAGGGATTGGAGAGAGTTAGTAAAAGCAAGAGAAGTTGATGAGACGAAAAACACTAGACTCCACCTTCTCAAGGAGAGCTGTATGAGTGGAACCACCCCAGATGTGTGAAGCATGCTCCAAACAGAGGCGAACAGCACCCATATAGAGAGCAAGCAACTGGGGTGGCGTGAAGTATTCTGAAGGGCCTCAGAACACCCAGTCCCTTGTAAGAGAAGTAAAGAGATCTTTCCAAGAAAGATCAGGAGAAACGGAATTCTACCAAAAATATTAAAAGCAGATAAAGGTTTGAGTTGTCTCTTTCGAAGAAGATATCGTAGTTGTGTGGAAGATTGTGTCAGGTGGAGAGATAAAGGAACTGAGTTTTTGAGGCATTAAAAACAACCATGTTTTCTTTTCCCCAATTTGAAATACGTAAAAAATCGGAGGTTAGTTACTCCAAGGCTATCCTTCACGAGTTTATCAACTGCTGTTGCGAGGAACGTCTTTCAAACTGGAAGGAGTAATGAAGAGTAGAATCATCACCATAGGAAGTGAATAGGTGATGAGGTAATAAGAAGAAGATCAATTATGAAAAGCAGAAATAGTGTTGGGGATAGGACAGAACCCTGAGGTACACTATTGATTGATTTGAAGGAAGAACGGTGGTCGTATGCAACATCTGCTTTAGAATGAACGGAAAGGAAATTAGAGAGAAAAGATCACAGAGAGAAGGATATATACTAAAAGATTGAAGTTAAGAAATCAAAGCTTTGTAGCTAGACTCTATTGAAGGTTTTCGATATGTTCAGCGCAACAGCAAATGATTCACCGTAATGCCGAAGAAGTGGAAGACCAAGGGTTAGAGAAAAGGAAAGATCACCAGTAGAGTGTTTCTTACGAAAGTCATTCTGGCGATCAGAGATAAGATTAGAAGAATTGAGATATTTCCAAATCATTCTGTTAAGGATAGATTCTAAAACTTTCGTGAAAACAGAGGTTAAAAAAATGGAACGTAGTTGGAGGGTTGAGAGGGGTCTCCTTTCTTTGGAACAGGCTGAATGAGCCCACGTTTCCAGCAAGAAGGGAAAATCGAAGTGGAAAGACAGAGACGAAATAGTTTACCAAGACAAGGTGCAAGCTCGGAAGAGCTCAGAGTGAGAGAAGAAAAGACGTCTTTAAAAGAAATTACAATTTTAGGCATAAATAAGTTGGAGGTTGTTGAAGGAGGAGAAATAGCTCCGGAATCGTTTTAAAGTTGAATTAGAGACAAAAGTTTGAGCGAATTTGTAGAAGAGTTTAGCTTTAGAAGAAGATAAAACAGCAGTTATGTCGTCGGAAGATACTAAAGGAAAGAAAGAGGTAGAAGCAAAGTTAGAGTTGTCATTTTTCGCAAAATACCGGAAAGAACGTGAAGAGGAACCAGAGAGATTATTGCATTTTCAACGGGGAAAATGGTTTTTAGTGTTACGAAGGATAGATTTTGCCCGAATCCAGAATGAAATGTAAGTTACGTGAGTTTCAGGAGTTTGAAGACGGTGGTAATCCTTGATAGATTTCAGGCTATCAGTTAAACCAAGGTTTGTTAGGTTTAGTGGAAGGGAAAGAAAATGAAATGTTTGCCTTCATGCCAGAGAAAATCCCCTCAGTAATGCGTTCGGCACACTCCGAGGGACCCCTTCCACGGAAGCAATAATCATTCCACGGGAAATGAAAGAAGTACGATCGCAAGACCGACCAGCTTGCGGCTCCGAAATGCCACAAACGTTTCCTTTAAATGGAGGGGGATCTTTTCTGCGTAATACATGAAGGCATATGAAAAGAAACAGTGATAAGAAAGTGATCGGAAGAACATAGAGGAGGAAAGAGTTTAACAATATAAGGAGAAGGATTAGAAGTTAGAAAAAGTCTAAAACGTTGGATTCATCTCCAAGATGATCAGAGTCACGAGTAGGGAACTGCACAAACTGCTCAAGACAGATTTGGATAACGAAATGTAAGGCACGTTCACCAGCTGTATCATGAGAACTATAAGAAAGCCATTGGCGGTGGAGGACATTGAAATCACCTAATAATATGATTTCAAAGAAAGAAATAGCAAACCCTATTCTGTTTACTCCTACTGTCTCTATCCTCAATTTTCAATCAAATGCGATTGTTGTGCATACGTGAGCAACGATGTCATTTGTTCTCGTGTCTCCAATTTGGAATCTTCCGAATTCTCCACCTTGTGACTCAGGATCTCTTGAAAATTCTAATTCTACCACTATATTCATTTGTTCTCTTTATTTATCTCCTAATTCTACTGACTATCCAAAATTCTTCGACTATTTAAACTCCAAAATAGAGCACATTCTCTCTTCTTCTCCTTACTCTGAAATCATCATATTAGGTGATTTCAATATCTACCACCGCAAATGACTTTCTTATAGTTCTCGTGATACAGCTGGTGAATGTGCCTTTTATTTCGCTATCCAAAACGACCTTGAGCAGTTAGTTCAGCTCTCTACTCGTATCTCTGATCGTCTTGGAGATGAACCCAACATTCTAGACTTTTTCTAACTTCTAATCTTCTCCTTATGATGTTAGACTCTTTCCTTCTATGGGTTCCTCCGATCACCTTCTAATCTCTGAATCCTCTACTATCTCTTCAAGTCTTCCGCAGAAAAGACCCCCTTCCATTTAAAGAAAACGTTTGAGGCATTTCGGGGCCGTAAGCTGGTCGGACTTGCTGTAGTACTTCTTTCATTTCCCGTGGAATGATAATTGCTTCCGTGGGAGGGGTCCCTCGGAGTGTGCAGAACGCATTACTGAGGTGATTTTTTCTGGCATGGAGGCGAACATTCCATTTTCTTTCCCTTCTACTAAACCTAACAAACCTTGGTTTAACTCTGCTTGTTCTCGCGCTATCCGCCGCAGGGATGTTGCCTTTAGGGATTACCATCGTCTTCAAACTCTAGAAACTCACGTAACTTATTTTTCATCCCGGAATCGTGAAAAACCTATCCTTCGTAACACTAAATACTTTTTTCTCCATGGATTATGCAATAATCTTTCTGGTTCCTCTTCTTTACGTTCTTCCTGGCATTTTGCAAAAAATGTCAACTCACACTTTTCTTCTTCCTCTTTCCCTCATTTAGTATCTTCCGACGGCATAACTGCTGTTTTACCTTCTTCTAAAGCTGAACTCTTCGCCCCAACTTTTGATTATAATTCAACCTTAGACGATTAATTAATCAAGAAGGAAAGAGTCTAACAGCATAAGGAGAAGATTAGAAGTTAGAAAAAGTCTAGAATGTTATGTTCATCTCCAAGACGATCAGAGATATGCCTATGCCTCTTCCTTTCGCGCACTCCAACTCATTTCTGCCTAAAATTGTAATTTCTTCTAAAGATGTCATTTCTTCATTCTCTGAGCTTAATACAAAGAAGGCGTACGGTCCCGATGGTATTCCTTCTGTGGTTCTCAAAACTTATGCTTCCAAGCTTGCACCATGCCTTGGTAAACTATTTCGTCTTCCGTCTCTCTACTTTAACTCTTACCTTTTTGCTGGAAACGTGCGCTTATTCAACCTGTTCCGAAGAAGAGGGACCCCTCTCAACCCTCCAACTACAATCCCATTTCTTTGACCTCCGTTTTCTCTAAAGGTTTTATATCTCTCCTTAACAGATGATTTGGAACATCTCAATTCTTCTAATCTTATCTCTGATCGTAAGGATGGCTTTCGTAAGAAACGCTCTATTGGTGTTCTTTCCCTTCTCTCTGACTCCTAATCCTTCGCTCTTCGGATTTTCGGTGAATCTTTTGCTGTCGTGCTGGACATATCGAAAGCTTTCAATAGAGTCTGGTACAAAGCTTTAATTTGTAGACTCCACTCTTTCGATATCTATCCTTCTCTCTGTGATCTTCTCTCTAATTTCCTTTCTGGTCGCTCTATAGCAGCTGAAGGAGACTGCCACCTTTCTTGATTTAAATCAATTAATAGTGTTGTTTCTCAGGTTTCTGTCCTATCTCTAACACTTTTCTACTTTTTATTAATGATCTTCTTCCTATTACTTCATCTCCTATTCACACCTGTGCTGATGACTCCACCTTTCCTTACTCCTTCCAGTTTGAAAGACGTCCCTCCCAGCAGCGGATGTTAGACTTGAGAAGGGTAGCCTTGGAGCAACTAACCTCTGATCTTTTACGTATTTCCAATTGGGGTAGAGAAAACATGGGGTGTTTTCAAAATGCCTCAAATACTCAGTTCCTCCATATTTCCACTCGACACAATCTTCCACATAACTTCAACACAAAACACACAACTCAAACCTTCATTTGTTTTTAATATTCTCGGCGTATCCTTTTCTAGTGATCTTTCTTGAGAAGACCACATTACTTCTCTTTCTAAACAAGTTTCTAAGAGATTGGATGTTCTGAGGCACCTTCTGAATTACTACACGCAATCCCAGTTGCTTGCTCTCTATAGGGCTGATGTTCGTCTCTGTACCCTCGATATTACAACGGACACTGCTCTTCTGAACTATCTTGTCGCATACCTCCCCCATTGAAAAGAGCTCCTGCGACACACACACCTTTCTACACAGTTTCATCCTTATCAATGTCCAACTCTCAGACCCCGAGCTTAAGCGCTATGCTCAATCTTACGTATACTTTACTGGTAAAGTCTGGAACAAACTCCATTTTTCTGGTTTCCCAACTTCCTTTAACTTGCATACTTTCAAATGCCGTGTATCTGGACAGTCGGCCTACTTCGATCAAGATAGAATTTTTCCCAACTCCTGTGGAATTTAGTAGGCCTCCAGCATTTGACCACCGGATATATATATATATATATATATATATATATATATATATATATATATATATATATATATATATATATATATATATATATATATATATATATATATATATATATATATATATATATATATATATATATATATATATATATATATATATATATATATATATATATATATATATATATATATATATATATATATATATATATATATATATATATTTATGTTCTCAAAGCTTGTGCTTCCGAGATTGCACCCTGTCTTGGAACACTATTTCGTCTATGTCTCTCTACTTCAACCTTCCATTCTTGCTGGAAACAAGCGCTCAATTCGGCTGTACGGATGAAGGGGGACCACTCCAAACCCACTAACTACAATCACATTTCTTTAACCTCCGTTCTTTCTAAAGTTTTCGAATCTATCCTTAACAGGAAGATTTGGAAACATCTCAATTCTTTTAATCTTATCTCTGGTCCCTAATATATCTTTCTTAAGAAACGTTCTATTGGTGATCTTCTTTCTCTTCTCTCTGACTATTGGTCTTACACTTTTCGGCATATCGATGAATCTTTTGCTATCGCGCTAGATATGTCGAAAGATTTCGATAGAGTCTGGCACAAAGCTTTGATTTCTATACTTCCCTCTTTCGGTATATATCCTTCTCTCTGTGATCTTCTCTTTTATTTCCTTTCCTGTCGTTCTAAAGCAGATGTTGTAGACGGCCATCGTTCTTCCTTTAAATCTATCAATAGTGCTGTTCCTCAAGGATCTGTTCTATCCCCAACACATTTCCTTCTTTTCATTAATGACCTTCTCTCTGTTACTTCATCTCCTATCCACTCCTATGCTGATGACTCCATCTTTCATTACTCTTTTTCAATTTGAAAGGTACCCCTCCCAACAGCAGTTAGTAGACGTAAGGAAGGCGGCCTTGGATCAGCTGACCTCTGATCTATCTCGTATTTCAAATTGGGGAAGAGAAAAATGGTTGTTTTCAATTCCACCAAAGTTCAATTCCTCCATCTCTTTACTTGACACAATCTTACACACAACTACGATATCTTCTTCGAAACACTCAACTCAAACCTTCATCCCTTCTTAATATTTTTGGTGTTTCTTTTTCTCGTGATCTTCCTTGGAAAGATCATATTACCTCTCTTTCTAAACAAGCTTCTAAGAGGTTAGGTATTTTGAGGCTCCTTCAGTATTTCTTCAATCAACTCCAGTTGCTTGCTCTGTATAGGCGTGTTGATCACCCCTGTATGGATTATATTTCACACATGTGGGGTGGTTCCACTCATACAGCTAGCTCTTTTGAGAAGGTGGAGTCCAGAGCTTTTCGCCTTATCAACTCTTCAACTCTCACTAAATATCTCCAGTCTCTCTATACTATCGCTATTATAGTGGACACTGCTCTTCTGAACTCCCTCGTCGCATGTCTCCTTCCATTGAGAAGGGCTCGTGCGACTTGTTTTTCTTCACAGTCTCCTCCTTTCTCTATCCAACTTACACACATTCAAACGACGTGGATCAGGTCATATCGACCTTTAATTTGACCATGTTTCCGACTTTCCTCCTAACTCTGGTGGAAATTAGTAGGTCTCTGACCTTTTCCCACCAAAGGTGAAATATATAAATAAATAATAAATAAATAATCATCTTCCCCCAGGAAGGACTTTCGTCCTGTCAGTGGGATCTTTCGAGGAAGATCCTTTGGTTTCAAGGACCCACGGTGGATACCGCTGGCTGTGCCAGGTCTATTGCGGATGACGGAGATTATTCCCATCAGTGGCAAGAGCACTCCACTGATGTACTCGTTTAACGACTGAGTCATTCGGAGCTAAGCGCTGGGAGAAACCGCTCACATTTCCGGCTCCGACCAGGCTTCGAACCCAGGACCTCTCGTTTGCTATATATATATATATATATATATATATATATATATATATATATATATATATATATATATATATATATATATATATATATATATATATATATATATTTTATTTTTTATTTATTTTTTTTTATTTATTTATTTTTTTTTTTTGTGTTGTGTAACCACAAAAATATTTTTATTATTAAAGCAAATATTACAAACAAATAAATCGCTTGATCAGAATTTCAAAAGTTACTGAAAATTTCATCGTCTTCAATAATGATTTTATCATTTTGAAATTCAATTCGTCAAGTTAAATAAAATTCTCTTCACAGTAAACATATTGAAAATTACTTATCTTTTATTATTATTATTATTATTATTAGTATTATTATTATTATTATTATTGTATATATATATATATATATATATATATATATATATATATATATATATATATATATATATATATATATATATATATAATATATATTATATATATATATATATATAGGAACCGACCGGAGCCCCGGCCCCGGCCATTTTTACTGACCCCGGCCTCGGCCCCGGCTAAAAATCAGGGAAAACCGGGGTTTGCCTGCCGGGGTTAAAATGGCAAATTATACTTGAGGGGACAATCCAAATTTTTTTTTTTTAATTTTCAGCCGATTCTCTTGAAGTTTTCAGTGTATATAGCTTTTTTCCTGGTGAAAAAAAAGTCCATTTCTAGCGTTTTTCTGAGTCTATAACTGCTAAAAAGTTTTTTATTTGAGGGGAAATTTGACCCTTTTCAAATGAATGGCGGGGCCAAACCACTTTTCGGAATAACTTGAAATTTAGATGCATATTCATAATTCTATTGGCAACGAAAACATGTAACAGACATTTGTTCCCAGAGTTATAGAAAAAATGTTATAAGCCCAAAACTGAACAACTATAGAATTTTTTTTTTTTAAAAATCCACCTTTTCGGTCAATAAAATTTAAAACAAAACTATAACTATAACATTGCTTATCTTAGGAATGTGCATAGAGGAGAGATGGAGCTAACAAATTCTTCTCTATACTTTATTCGATGCGAGTCGTTGGTTTCGAGATATAGCCTCTCAAAAAAGGTCCATTTTTAACCAAATTTCAAATATTTCCAAAGTTTGAGAGGCTATATCTAGCTTCAACCAAAAAGCATTTAATAATGCACTAAATAAAAATTGTAGCCCTGACCCTCCTCTAAACAATATCCAAAAATATAAAAATAATAGGTAGCGTGGTTTTTAAGTAATTTTTTTCTCGGGAAGGTTACGATTTTTTTTAAAAAAAATTTCAAGTTCTTATATCTTTTTTTTCTAGATGTGATATCAAAAATCTGTTCTCACCAATGCAAGAAATTGAGGCTAAGATTATTCAGTTAAATTTTCTGCTCATGTGGAAAAGTGGTTTGACCCCGTTATTCATTTTTTTCAACTGTGTCAAAATAACTTTCAAACCGTTATAGACTCAGAAAAATGCTCAAAATCAACTCAGAACTTTGGGAAAAATCCATATTCCCTGAAAATTTCAGCTCAATCAATCAAATAATAAAAAAAAAATTTAAACAAAATATAAGAAAATTAAGATATTTCTTCTTGCTTTTTTAAAATTTTCTCTTTTTTTTCTGTTTCTTTTGACTACCCATTTTCTGCTAGTGAATGTTCATTTTTGTGTTTTGATTTTATGCCCCGATAAAGATTTGGTTGAAAATTTTTTACTTGTACCACCCGGAGGTCCTCTTCTAATTTTCTGACTGCAGATGTTACATTTAGCTATTTCGAGCCTATCCTGAAACATTGTAAAGTACTTCCATACTGCTGAAGCTGATATTTTAACCATATTGATTGAAAGTATAAAAAAAAAAATTTTTTAAATAATGTAGCTAATTGATTCAAGTTTGATACATATCAATGATATAACAATGATATATATAAATATAGGTTATATTGATAATTTTACATCTTACATTTTTTCAAACTTTACTTTGTGGGCTTATAGGTAAAGCTGTTGAATCACTATTATGAATCAAAAAAGTTTTCTTTTTTTTAATTTTTGGACTTTTTATTATACAAAATCTGTAATTTTCTGACATTTTTCCGAAGAAAATGCATATAATCATTATTTTAAGTGAATGTTGGCTATTCTACGCCTTTCATATAATTAAATAAACCTCAATTAACTTTATATCTAATTATTTTAACCTAAAATTTTTGTGTTTTTGACCTCTTTACAAATTTTAGGTAACCCCGGCCAGAACCCCAGCCCCGGTCGGTCCCTATATATATATATATATTATATATATATATATATATATATATATATATATATATATATATATATATATATATATATATATATATATATATATATATATATATATTCATTAATGACTCTCTCTGTTACTTCATCTTCTATCCACTCCTACGCCGATGACTCCATCCTACATTATTCCATTCAATTTGAAAGGCGCCCCTCCCAACAGCAGTTAATAGATTCAAGGAGTTTAGTCTTGGAGCAACTGTTTCTTTCTCGTATTTCAAATTGAGTGTTGTGGCTTTTTCCTCAATGACAGCTTCTATCTGTCAAATGTG
>SEYY01024416.1:327500-332500 GCA_009176605.1 Armadillidium nasatum | reverse complement strand
AGGTATATTTGATTGAGAAGTTTTGTCTCTAGTAAGAAGACTCTTTAATCTGCTATTCAAACCAGAGTCGTGAACATTTTTCAAATGCTCTCTTAATACAGCAATTGACTGTGCAGGAAACCTGCACTCTTTACATACAAACCTATCACGAATATTTTTGGCTCTACGAAGCAAATTTAACCTTTGTTTCTTAGGAGAAAGAGTAGAGGGAAGGGCATCTTCCTTATCAGAAAGAGTAGAGGGAGGGGTATATTCCTTGTCAGGTATCTCTTCCTCCACCCTTTTCTTTTTCGGAAAACTACGTGAGTCAGACCTTTCAGTAGCAACTTTGTGAGATTGCTTAATATGTTTTTTCAATGAAATGTAAGTGTGACAGTCCTTTTGGCAATCTTTACAAATAGCTTTTTTATTTTCGTGTGAAATAAATTTCTCTAAATTATTAGTTTTAAAATTACACTTGGAACATTTAAATTTTTTACCTCCAGAATGCATTGCTGCGTGATAAATCATGCAGCTCTTAATACGAGTTTCAAAGGTACACTTCGAGCACTTCATTTTACGTCCTTTCGGATGAGCGGCTTCGTGGAGTTTCAACTGACTTAAATATGGAGTCTTGAAACTACATTCACTACACTTCAATATTCTTTGAGCAAAATGATTTTTCAAGTAGTTTAATCGATCTTGAGAATTGGCAAAAATTGGTCTTCCCCTGATTAATCTTGGTCTTCCTCTACCACGTTTAAACGAAAGATTTGGCGTATTCTACAAAAAAAAATAAAAAAAATATATATATATATATATATATATATATATATTAATATATATATATATATATATATATATATATATATATATATATATATATATATAACAAAATACATACGGTAATATTTCGTTAATAATGCATATATTCAGAATCAGAATCTGCATCATCCACAGTATGATTCCTTAAAAAAAAAAAAAAAAAAAAAAAAAAAAAAAAAAATATATAATAAAATATATAATATATATATATATATATATATATATATATATATATTAATATAATATATATATATATATATATATATATATATATATATATATATACCCTATTCCTGTCAGCTTCTTTCTTAAATTTCTCTCTTGAACAAACGTTACGTCCGTTTCTGTACCCTGGGATGCTCCTTTCTCATTTTATCAGAAGCAATTGCTTTTCTTTTTTATATATATATATATATATTATATATATATATATATATTATATATATATATATATATTATATATATATATATATATATATATATATATATAATATATATACCGATTAATCAATTTTCTCAATTGTCATTATCGGTTTTCTACCGATTAATTTACATATACTGACGTACAAATATCTCTGCTCCACACTCTTCTATTGAGAGAGACAAACTAATTGGGGCCAAATATACTCTCCAAAACGAAACTAAATTAGCCCAGAAACTGGAGAAAGATTATCACTGAGGAGCAAATTTCAGTTTTTTGTCTACTGAATTAGATTCGACACTGAATAACAGGTAATTTGTGAATGCTGAGAACGAATTTTTACTGTTTTTTCTATCAGGTCCTGGTTTTGCTCAACATTCCTCCTCCATCGTTTTCATTTAAAGAAAGTCTTTTTTGCAATTACACATTTGTTATTAGGTTATTTTTTAGATGTATGTACTTGTTATTATTGTATTGTTGTATTATGTCTATTACTGATATTAAACTAACTACTACTGTTGGAATTCTAGATGGTTGTATTAAAGGTGAGCCTGACTTAGATAAACTTTTTGGTCACGTTGATAAGTGTCAAACGATTTAAAGCAAAAAGTGTAAAGTACATAACTTTAATAATATAAAATTAAGATTTTAATTATGACATACACAGGAAATGGCTATATTTTGCTGACAGGAAAAGGAATTGAATACGGTTATTATCAGCAATTTGATTTTGTCAGAGCACTGTTTGAATTTAAGAATAGCTAACAAAATGACATGAATTTTAAACTGTAATGTTGCTTAAAAGAGTAAGGAGGTAATAATCAAGCCCTATAATAGTTAAGTTACTGTAATTGAAATTAAGCAGAAATTAAGCAGATGTTTGAACTCATTTCCTAAGAAAGAACATCGAAAATCAAACGAAAAGATACAAGTATGATTTGTAGTTCAAATGAGTTTTGAGTTTTAGATCGAAGGAAATGGGCATGTTTTCTGTTGAAAAATTTCTTATATGGAACATTATTCAGTTAATATTTTTTTATATTTTTAACTCTACAGAAGTGAGTAAGTTCTTCATACAAAACCATAATTAAAGAACTGGATATCACAATAATTAAATAAAAAAAGCATTTTGTAAGATTTAAGTAAACGCTTCATCAGAAATCGTGTAGTCTAGGTTTAGATTGGTTTACCTTATATTCTAATAGCTAAAAGTTTACTTGCAGCATTTAAAAATAGATTATGTAAGTATATAAATGACTTCAATGGGAAAATGTTTAAAGCAGTGGTTGCTTTGAACTTATAAAAAAAAATAAAAATAAAAAAATACCTACTTCAATTTATTAAAAGTTAAAAGTTGACGACTGTGGTTGCCTTTTATTTATTTAATTAATTTAATTTCCTTTTTAACAAATTGCATGTATTAAGAAATCGAATAGTAATAGTCGTAAATACAATTTATTAACAAAATTTCTTTCTTGATGGTTAGAAAAAAAAGTTTACATGCAACACTGAATTAAAACTTACCCTTTTAAATGTACCATTTTTATGATATGAAGGTACATCCTCCTTTGATCTTTGAGAAAAACGGTCACTAACTGAGGCGTTGTTATTCAATATTTCAGGGAAATTTAATAATTTATAATATATATATATATATATATATATATATATATATATATATATATATATATTATATATATATATATATATATATATATATATATATATATATATATATATATATATATGACACTGTTGTGGAGTAATTTAAACATTAAAATAAAGCTATTAAAAGTCATGTGCTCGCTCTAGTGTCTAGTGCCCTAGGTAAACCTATTTTAAATATTTTCCCTCTTGTTACATTTACCTGCAGAATACATAAGGAAACAAGGTCCTAAGGATCAAGAAAGCTCTGGACTTACTTTTTATATTTTGCTTATATATATATATATATATATATATATATATATATATATATATATATATATATATATATATATATATATATATATATATATATATATATATATATATATATATATATATATATATATATATATATATATATAACTTTATTTAACAAAAATATTTTCCATTTTGCGAAGGCCTGTTGATGACTTTTCACCGAAATCAAAGCTTTGTTTAACTGCTACTTCCTTCTCAGTTTTCTTGGCACTCGAAGGGTCTTTCTGCATAAATTATTACTGAATAAAGCTAAAAGTTTCCTTGGATATTGTTACATAATGTTTAGTTTATTTTACTTACATAAGGTAAATGAATTTTTCCTGTATTAATAAAGGGCACAAGAAGCCATACAAACCAGAGCACGTTTTTAGTTTTAAGCAAAAAGTAAATAACTATTTTTTACTTCTAAAAATTTAATTTTTAACAATTAAAAAAATTTGGAAGATATTAGTAAAAATTATGAAAAAACAATTTGAAATTAATAAAAATATTATATTACACACACACACTATTATAATATATATATATATATATATATATATATATATATATATATATATATATATATATATATATATATATATATATATATATATATATATATATATATATATATATATATATTATATATATATATATAATATATATAATATATATCAAACAAATATAAGAAATGAATCAAATCAAAACAATGAAAATAAAAAAAAACCATTTAACTTATTTAAGTGCTTCAATCAATTTGATTAAATTCAAAGCCACGTCAGCACACAGCAATTGGCAAAAATTCTATCAACCTCGTATTCAGTTAAAATAAAAAACTCTCCATTAAAAACATTAAAAAATAATAATATTACACTCACCATTATACTTTTATGATTGCCCTTAATTGATCGTAAGCTCTCTCTTGGAGGAGGTGTACCAGTCTCTAAACTTTTGTTTTCCATATAGGAATCTGGATTTAACTATATATATATATATATATATATATATATATATATATATATATATATATATATATATATATATATATATATATATATATATATATATATATATATATATATATATATATATTATATAAAAGAATATTAATATTTGCATGTTCAAATGTGTCTAATAAAAAAGAGCATATCTATAAAATTCCAATCCCGTCTCAAACATTTGATTAACCTTCTTAATATTGTTGGTTCATTAAAAATACTATGGTTTCAACAAAAACAAAAAAAATTAGGAGAAAATGGCGAATCATTAATAATATGATGTAACAGTAATTACTGCTTCTGATTAACCCAATTAATTCAAGTCAAACTTTCTTATTAGGTTAAGATCATTTGCCATCACTGTTGCAATTTTTCAATTTCTTATTGCTCTAAAAAACAATCAAATTAACACCACATCAAATAATACAATAATTCAATTATCAAAACAAATCAGTAAAGAATTTACTTAAAACATGCAAAAAATAATTTAAATAAACAAATAACTTTTAATTATGCTTTTCCAGTCATCAAAAAAATTCTGTGACTATGAATAAAAGATTGTGTCTATCCAAATAATGACTGACTTCGTATCGTTTAGGATTTTTGGACCTCAAGTTCTAGCTTAAATTCTTTAACTTCCAACCAGAATTCCTCACATTTAAGACGATAAAAATATTTCATTATCAGCTGAAAGCATTTAATCCAACTTTTTTCCTTAAATTCAGGGTTTTCATTTCTAAACAATTTAAATAAATAAAATAATAAATAAAACTGATATCAACATAAAACTGAAATCATTAGTCAATTCAACTTTACATTTAATTTAAAAA
>SEYY01024416.1:312500-317500 GCA_009176605.1 Armadillidium nasatum | reverse complement strand
ATATATATATATATATATATAATATAGGGAATATTTTATAAATTTATATATATCTATGACAAATACTGAAAATTATTCCTCTGGAGCACACCTTCTTAATTAATAACATAAAACTAGCCTAGTATCCTACAAAATGATAATGTGACCTTAAAAGTGACAGCAGGATTTTAAGTTTAACCAAAGTAATTATTACTAACAATTTAATATTTAATATAATGTAACATAGTTTAACCTAATCTAACCTAAACAGATTCTAACCTACATCAACATTTCTACCCTCATTATAGCTTATATTCTAAGCAATAACCAATTAACTCATTTTTTTTTTTTACCGTAATTCCTACTGAACAAAACAATCTTAATTACAACTACAATGACTATCATCTTCATTATTATATTCATGTTAAACAACATGAATTTATAGAATTTTCAAAATGGTAAAATTAAACCAATCAATAACATTCATTTTGCCACCACCAGTAAATTGTTGTTACCTCATATTACTACTAAATTTTTAACAAAGTATTATTTATGGTATCTTCAAAACTGCAAATTTATATTTGCAAGGTATTAGTTTTTAGGATAAAAATTGATCTAAAATATAAATGGTTTCTTAAACTTAACGTAAGGGAAAAAATTTTTTTTTATTTTTGTAATTCGGTATAAATTATAGGTTTTACAAAAGTTTTTAACTAATTACAATTACTAATTTAAAATATTCCAAAAAGAGCAAGAAAACTCCAGTCTGTTGAATAAATTATATCCAAATCTTTAATTTATATTTACGAGAAAAACTTGTTAATACAACAAAAATCTTATGAATAATTCACAAAATAAAATTGAATTAGTGGCAGACGAAATGAAACGAGATACTGGAAAAAAATAAAAATTTTAATCATTTGAAATTTTTTAACTTTTGTATTTTTTTCTGACAAAATCCTTTGCCAACTGCTGATAAACAAATAAAAATCACAAAACATTTCCTCTATGCAGGTAGGCTGAGTAGAAAAAAAAAATTCAAAGTTCCATTCTAAATTATTACCAAATATATATGATATAAATGCATGGTTCATCTCTTACCTGGTATTTAGTTATTATTCAAAACATAAACTAGAAATGTAATGTATATTTAAGAAAATAAAAATGGGTCTGAAAATCAAATTCACTAAATTAAAATGCACTTAAGGTAGTAAAAATAGACTTTGAACATCATAAAGCTTGGCTTTCATCTGCAAAATTTAGCAATATGTTATAAGAAATTAGGCAGAGGAAGGTAATCAGAAATATTGATACTATTATCAGTATATAAATTGCTAAATCTAACAAACTAGTTAGATTTATCCTAACCTTGACTTAAAGACTAAATGTAAGCTAATGAAGAGCAAATAGGCCTAACCTAAAAAAATAAATAAATCAAAAGTTACTAATATGAATTTTTAATTAAATATCTAGCACCAACGTAATGAAATATTAATACCTTAATATCTATAATTTTTGTCATTCTCTGTCTATGTCGCTCTAAGGCATAGGAACAATCAGAGTAGTGGCCCTTAATTAAATTATTAAGCAGGAATTTTTAAGTACTTTATTTTTAAATTTATTGAAATTCACTTTCCAACCCATTTATTATTATTATTCAATATACATTTCCAGTTTATATTTGGAAAAACAACTAAATACCAGGTAAGAGACAAACCATGCACATATATATATATATATATATATATATATATATATATATATATATATATATATATATATATATATATATATATATATATATATATATATATATATATATATATATATATATATATATATATATATATATAATATATATATATAAAAAAATTTTTTAAAAATTTTTTGTAATGCCAATGATCTAGCAACCTTTGTCTAGAAACTCGTAGGGTATGTTGTTAGTTTCAAATCCCAACGCTTAGTTCTAGTCGATCTCGCATTTTAATTATGTTGTATGTTTAAAAAAAAAAAAAAATCCACTACTGTGATCAACACAGTTGAAATAACTCGACTGATCCAAAAAATTACTTTCAGCACAGACTCTGTGCTAAGTATATGAACAATGCTATCAGGCCTATTTCTTAGTTATGCTATAAATTGAATTAAAACAAAACATTTCAAATGCTAATAAATGAATTATGGAGCATCAACCTAAAATAGTTAGATATTTTGGGAAGAATGTTTAATTCTTAATAGTTAATGAAAGATCCCAAAAATTACTCGGACACAGAACGAACTTTTGGAAATTGCCGGAAAACTGACTGCAGTCAGCTACACCACTACTGTGAATTTAAACAACAAACATGGGGTTAATCTTTAATGAACACACGGTACATTCAAGAGGAAAAAAAATGCAACTCACTACTTTAATTGAAAAATCCAAGAAAAAATCACCTACGAATTCTCAATCTCAAACCCAAAAGGAGTGGTAAGAATGTTCAAGGCTTCAAACTCAAAAGGTATCGAAATATCGATATCTTAATTTTAAAGATATTTTATTTTTAAAATATCGAAAATATTCGATGATATTAATCATAGACTTTAACTACATTAAAGTCTATGATATTAATCATAGACTTTTACGAATTATCGATACTTTTAGTATTTTTTCTGAATACCTTATTTAAGATCTTATCACAACCTATAATTTTACCACAGGTTGTGATTTTACATTTGAACAACTTCTAAAATGCATTTAATAAATGTGTAAGCAAGATGCTATATATTTTTCTTTTGTGTGCGCCTTTAAGTTAAAAAAGTACATTTCGCTTATTTAATTGCAAGGGAGATCAAATTATATATATATATATATATATATATATATATATATATATATATATATATATATATATATATATATATATATATATATATATATATATATATATATATTCTACACTATTTTACACCCAATATAAGGAGATATTAAATTGATTATATTGAAATATCGATACTTTTTCATATATTGAACATTCCTAACGTTTATTCCTTCGAATCACCAACAGAAAATAGAAATGGGTTATTTTTGCCCTGGATTGCAGCCGTTCATTAATACATAAATAAATAACCACATGAATTTTATTTTTATCAATAACTCCTTAATTATAATTTTCATTTAATAATGGAAACTTTTATATATATATATATATATATATATATATATATATATATATATATTATATATATATATATATATATATATATATATATATATATATATATATATTATAACTTTATGATTTTTATTATTATTATCATAATTATTGCTATTATATTATATTAATATTATATTATTATTATTATTATTATTATTATTATTATTATTATTTATTATTTGGATACGAAACATTAGCTTGCATCCCGTGTTTATAAATTTATCTACTTTAGGGTCCCTAGTATTTTATTATAAATATTTTTTATTTAGTTCTCCTAAAAAATTATTTACTTAAATGAATGGCTTGTGGTTATCATAATTATTATTATTATTATTATTATTATTATTATTATTATTATTATTATTATTATTATTATTATTATTATTATTATTCATAATTAAGTAAGTCATTATCACATTTATTTTTTCTCAAAATAAAGAAATTTAAACTTTTTTTCATAGCAACGAAAGTTCAAACTGTTTTGAAAAACAGACTAAATATTCAAACAATGTTTGAAAAGATTTATTAACAATTTCAGTTTATTTTTTATTGATACCATGACCACAGATCCACAGCAACTAATCTGTTGAAAAAACTTATGGAACTAGTATCCCCCCAAAATTTAGAACAGTTCTCTATTTAAGGGCATTTAAGACCCTTTTATAGGTGTTTAGCTAGGTAGGAAAATTTCCAAGCAAAGTAAACAGAACTCCAAGATACTTTGAGTACGTTCTTAGAAACTGTTGTAATGTGAGTTTTGCAAAACAAATTAATTGTTTATGTTCACACCAATAATATCAAGCCGGTTTATATTTAAGAAAGAAGAGCCTTCCAGGAAAATAGGAAAGTATTTTAAAACTTTCCTTTAATAAATTAAAATTGTAAGTAATAGAATTTTATTTTATCATAACTCAATTGAAAGGAATGAGAGACGTCTTGTAACTCTTTCACCAGAAACTTCCAGAAATATGCCGTTTATATAAGTTTCACAAAACATATTTGTTTTGGGTCATAAGTGATAAGACTTATCTTCTATGCCTTTTAATTAAGAAAAAGGACTTATTTTGTTTTTAACTATTTTCCTGTCCTTTTTTTTTATTATTATTTATTTTTTTTTTATTTATAATATATAAAAAAAATTATTTTTAAAAATCTTTTTCCCCCATTTAAAAGTAATAACCAAGAAAATTTTAATTTCTTTCATTTTTATTGTAAAATTATTGTAGAATTTTTAATATTAATAAAATATTAAAATTGCAGTTACTCCTTCCTCGCTTTCTTCTATACCTTCGCCCCCTTACCTTCTCGACATCGACCTCTCAACCATTATACTCTTTCTTTCTATAAAAATGTCACCTCTTTCCTAACCTTTTTGAACAAATATGAATGGGTTGGAAACAAACAAGATTGATTTTATTATACATATATATTTATACAACCCTTTTATGTCTACATATATATATATATATATATATATATATATATATATATATATATATATATATATATATATATATATATATATATATATATATATATATATATATATATATATATATATATATATTTATATATAACTACCACGACTCCGATAACCCACAAACTCTTGTTAAAATTGGTAGGTCTCTGGTTTTGTCACCAGAAGAGATATATAATATATATATATATATATATATATATATATATATATATATATATATATATATATAATATATATATATATATATATATATATATATATATATATATATATATATATATATATATATATATATATATATATATATATATATATATATATATATATATATATATATATATATA
>SEYY01024416.1:297500-300000 GCA_009176605.1 Armadillidium nasatum | reverse complement strand
TGCATGGTTTTAACCAGATTGTTTAAACCAATTGTTTTTTTTTGGCTTAAACCAACTGAAAAAAACCATGTTTTTTTTTGTTTTTTTTTTTTTTTTTTTTTTTTTTTTTTTTTTTTTTTTTTTTTTTTTTTTTTTTAATTTATATTATTATATATATATATATATATATATATATATATATATATATATATATATATATATATATATATATATATATATATATATATATATATATATATATATATATATATATATATATATATATATATATATATATATATATATATATATATATATATATATATATATATATATATATATACCGTGGCTCAAACGGTAGGGTGATTGACTCACGTGCTTGAGGACGGCGGTTCGATCCCACTTGGGGATCCTAGGTATATATTACCTAGAAAAGTTCCTCTCCTCGAATAGGGCAATGCCAGTGAGATTTGAACTATATATATATATATATATATATATATATATATATATATATATATATATATATATATATATATATATATATATATATATATATATATATATATATATATATATATATATATATAATATATATATATATATATATATATATATATATATATATATATATATATATATATATATATATATATATATATATATATATATATATATATATATATATATATATATATATATATATATATATATATATTATAATATATATATTATAATATATAATATATATATATATATATATATATATATATATATATATATATATATATATATATATATATATATATATATATATATATATATATATATATATATATATATATATATATACTTCATAAGTCTACTAATTTACATTATTTTTTAGAAGTTCAAATTTATTTTTTGCTTCATTTCAATCATTTTGTTACTGTTCTATATATAAAAATATATTGCATTTTTCATTATTCATTAGTCATTTCACCTATTGATTCATTATTGTAATAAAAAAAACAAATAAACAAAAAAAACAAAAACAAAAACTGGTTTTTATTGTTTTTTTTAAAAAAACTTTGGTTTTTGGTTTTTTTCTACCCTGGTTCCTAGGGATAAAGCAGTCTCCTGGACATCTCCATTTTCGCCAACCTCCGTCTGGTACATGTAGTGCGAATCAAGACTCAATAGTGAAGAGTAAGTTACTCCATTGTTCCATTGTTTAATTTCCATAGACCTGTGAAGACCGCAATCGGGGAACCTGATGCATCCTGTATGGTGAGAAGAGGACGGGTAGCAGGCCTTCTAGCAGTCATTCTATCTCTTGCAGTTCTCTTAGAGCTGTACGGTCGGAAATGGGCACATGTATGAATCTACATGTGCCCATTTAGTAGATGAACTCTCGTATGGAACCGATCTCACAGAACTGCCAAATGGGGAATATATTTTCCCTCTTCTAAGTAGACCTTTGGCGACTTGACCTTATATTTTTCAGTTACTGCCAGTCTCCATCAACCTGAGAAATGTGGAACAGATTTTTGATTGATTAACACCTAATTGCCAAGCCATTTGTCTCTGGGAGAGGTCTGTTTCCATAAATGTAATCGCCCTGATCGCAAGTCCTTTTTTTCTTGTTATGTATCTGTCCATTCTTCAGATACTCAAAGCCAAATGAAATCACTGACACTGCAATTTGTACATACTTACTTAACTACGGAATCCTTTGGAGCTCAAAACCCACTCGGCCAAAGTCTGGTCTATGCTGCAGTTTGGGTAATATGCACTAGGCATAAGCGTAGTATGTATTTCAAATTTGTCGGTTGTTCTATTGCTTAAACCCACATGTGTGATGCAGTTTGGATTACGTAAATGCAACAAAACCTAATCCCAAAGGTATATATATAAATATATATATATATATATATATATATATATATATATATATATATATATATATATATATATATATATATATATATATATATATATATATATATATATATATATATATATATTATATATATTTATATATATATATATATATATATATATATATATATATATATATATATATATATATATATATATATATATATATATATATATATATATATATATATATATATATAATGGGATTGATCTTTTCTCCAATTAGAGATAATAGGGGGACTCGCAAATAGATTATCCTTTATGCAAAAACTTGGACATGATCATGCAATTCTGAAATACAATTCTTCTTTTTATGAGACTTCTACTTCGGTGTTTTTTAATGTCTTTTTTTTCTTTTTACCACACTTTATATATATATATATATATTATATATATATATATATATATATATATATATATATATATATATATATATATATATATATATTATATATATATATATATATATTATATATATATATAGAGAGAGAGAGAGAGAGAGAGAGAGAGAGATCAAAAAAGGTCAGAGAATTACATAACACCCAACAGGTCTTTGGGAATGTCTGAAGAGGATCTAATTAATGCCCGACATGTCCCATAC
>SEYY01024416.1:275000-280000 GCA_009176605.1 Armadillidium nasatum | reverse complement strand
TCCTAATTCCATATTAACGAATTATTAGGGAAACCTTGTCCCGACTTTTAATCAATAGATTTTTAGGAAGACTTTTTTTTTCCTACTTTTAATCAATAGATTTTTAGGAAGACTTTTGTCCCGACTTTTAATCAATAGATTTTTAGGAAGACTTTTTTTTTCCTACTTTTAATCAATAGATTTTTAGGAAGACTTTTGTCCCGACTTTTAATCAGTAGATTTTTAGGAAGACTTTTTTTTTCCGACTCATTATAAGGAAAAATTATTTCCTAACTCTTATCCCACATATGATTAGGAATAAGTAATATTTTATCTTATTCACCCACCACTGTATTTTAACTTTAATTTTTTTTAATATTTATTTTCTGATGAATATCTCTCATCCATTTGAGCGTACCTGCGGTCTTAAGAACGCATGTGGACGCGTTCGAACACACGCTATATTTTGTAGTTTTCCTTGCGGCTTTGTGGGCCTCACATCAAAGAAACAAATTTTCCCATGTAAACATTTTTATATTCTTAATTAATTGAAAAGTTTTATTTATTTTTTATTTTTTTTTTAGATTCTCTTAAATTGTTTCATTTCATTTAAAAGTAGTAAAAATTTACAAAGGAATAGTATATATATATATATATATATATATATATATATATATATATATATATATATATATATATATATATATATATATATATATATATATATATATATATATATATATATATATATATATATATATATATATATATATATATATATTTATTGCCTGTAAATTTCAGTTAAAAATTTTTGTGTTAAAAGTACTTTCACTGAGTAGTAAAAAAAATGTAAATTGAGATGACATCGCTGTCTTAAAGAACAATGGCGTCAATTTCAGTTAAATATGTATCGAACTTGTGTTATTATTCTTCTTAGGTAGGTTCAAAATTTACCTCCTTATATACTCGTAGGGTAAATTTTGGTGGCAATATGATACACATACAATATTGGCATATCGTAATTTTGTAAAGTTTTAACTTACCTTATATATATATATATATATATATATATATATATATATATATATATATATATATATATATATATATATATATATATATATATATATATATAATATTATGGATGGAGTGAAGTATCGGTATCGGCATCGGGAAAGTTGAAGGTCTTGGTATCTGTATCGGTATCGGTAAAAATTTTGGTATTGTTCCATCCCAATATATATATATATATATATATATATATATATATATATATATATATATATATATATATATATATATATATATATATATATATATATATATATATATTGTGGGTGTGTAGGTGAGTACGATTTTTCATTTTCTTTTTATAGTTTAGAAATTTATTACCTTCAATTTGTCCTTAGATGAAGGTTTGGCATTTAAATCTTTCTTTAAATGTAATTTGGAACTATAAGTAAAGTATAATCCTGATGCAGTGTTAACAAGTACGTGCTTTCTTACAATTCAAGGGGATATGGGAGCAGCTGGAACTTTTTTTACCTTTGTATCATACTTGTCAGCTTTATTTCTATATATATATATATATATATATATATATATATATATATATATATATATATATATATATATATATATATATATATATATATATATATATATATATATATATATATATATTTTCCTTCTTCTTCTTCTTCTTCTTCTTCTTCTTCTTCTTCTTCTTCTTCTTCTTCTTCTTCTTCTTCTTCTTCTTCTTCTTCTTCTTCTTCTTCTTCTTCTTCTTCTTCTTCTTCTTCTTCTTCTTCTTCTTCTTCAGCTCCCATGTAGGCATTGTCTGCCTGTCAATCTATTCAGCCTCACTCTCCAGTTTCTCCGATCCGCAAAAGCGTTACTCCTCCTCAGCTCATCCAGGTCAGGGAAGTCATGTTTCTCAAGCACCGACTCTACCTCCTCCTCGGTCTACCTCTCTTGTCTTCTTCCCTCCGGTCTCCACTCACAACATCTCTTCGCCACCCTTTGGTCATCTATTTCTATCTTAATTTTATTTGAGCATACTCCCACCCTTTCTTTAATTTTCTTATAAGATTCGTTGTTCTTCTACCTTGTCTATAGCCATGTTGCTCCTCACCCAGCTGTGACTCAATTCTATCCTTCAATCTCTTTTCTATTATTCTTTCATAAATCTTTACTATATGGTTTATTATGATATACCCCTGTAATTTGAGCTTATTCCATAATCTCATTTGCCTTTATAAATTGGAATTATTACTGTCTTTACCTATTTTTCCGGCACTTAACCTCTGCACCAAAACATGTTCAATTGTCGCAATATATAAGTCTTAGTTTGTTAGTCTGTATTTTTTATTAGCTCTATACTTATTCCATCCTCTCCAGGAGGCTTTACCGTTTTTCATTTTTGGCAAACGCCAACTAAAACTCCTCCCTAGTAAACTACTCTTACTCCTCAATCATTTCCTGAAACTCATCTACCTCCCTTTTCTCCTCTCGATTTTCTCCTTTTCTCCTTTGCACATTCAGCAATGATTCAAAATACTCTGTCCATCTTTCGTTAAATTTTTTGGTGTCACCAAAGCCTCACCTTGGGTTGTTCACTTTGTGTTGTTCCCTTTGGTTTTATCTTTCCTGTACAATTTTGTCAGTCCATATATCAAGGACCTATTCCCCAACCTCTCTCCCAACATCTTCGAGTTTTTCTCTTTACTGCTTTTTCTTCATTTCTGGTCAACACATACAGTATTTCATTCTAGATTCTAGAATTCTACTCAACCATTCCTCATCCTTTTGGTCTTCTGTTTTATTACTCTCCTCACTTCCTTGGTTCACCAAGGTGTGTGCTTTTTCCTTCCACCACCCTTCCATTTTCTCCCAACATTTTATACCACCACCTCTTTTAAACGTCATTTAAGCTCTGTCCATGTACTCTCTCTTCCATCCTCCAGCTCATTCATCTTTTCGTTTATCTTGTGCTCATACACAGCTCATATATTCTTCTCTTTAAAGCTTTTTGTTTTTATAATCTTTCTTTTATTTATTGACTGTTTTGAAAAGTTTTTTATCTTAATTTTTGCCACTATCATCCTATGGTCTGAATCTAAGGACACACCAGGATATGACTTTGACATTGCACACGATTCTCTTATATGATAAAAGTAATCTATTATTGATTTCTGATCAAATCTTCCTGTAGTCTGATTATATCTGTATCTTGTATAAATATGCGACTCTCTGTTGATAGAAGCCGTTCATGATTTTCAGGTTGCTTCTTACGCACATGTCTATCAATCTTTCTTCTGCATCCTTCACTTCTTCCCCAAAAGGTCCTTAAAACTTCTTCAACTCCTGCTCTCTTTCTCTTCCTACCCTTGCAATAAAATTTCCCATCATCCGAGATACTGTTTGAATACCGTCTTCTTTGAGAATCGCAAGCTGGCTAGCTAGGCCTTTCAAGGATACTAAACATTTCAATATATATATATATATATATATTATATATATATATATATATATATATATATATATATATATATATATATATATATATATATATATATATATATATATATATATATATATATATATATATATATATATATATATATATATATATATATATATATATATATATATATATATATATATATATATATATATATAAGAAAAGGAAATTCAATGATTTTTATCATTATTTCTCTTCTTGATTCACATCCATCTAAGTTTATTAGGTTATATAAACTCTAAATTGGCCTCCTACGCAATTTGGGTAAAGGAATTTTCTCGGGAAGGCAGGTGGAGTCTCCTTTAAATTGACTCTGAAATAAATAACAAGAGAAACCCGAGACAGATGGCGGAAAAAGCGAAAAGCGTAAACATCCCTTTTTAGAAATTGAATAATCATTCATTATGAAATGTATTCATTGAATGAGTAAACACTCTTTTGATTGGTTGTAATTCTTTTGTCTATGTAATATCAAGGTTGGTGTGTGATTGAAGCCTTGAAATAATTGTGGATCTTATTAGGGCTGTCTAGTTTGCTTTTGTTTATTTTAGCCCCTATTCATTTGACCTTGTATAGTAAATAGTAACTTGAAATTTTTATTTTCTTTTTTTGAATTAATATAGGGGCATGAATAGATTCTTTCAACTCTTTGACTACCATTTTTTTTTTTTTTTTTTTGCTGGTTGTTTGTTGGTGTTCCTTTTTGGCTGAAGTCTTAAGTTACTTCTATTATTACTCTTAAAAAAAAGGGGAATAACAAAATATAAAAATCGTAAAAATGTAATTTTATTTTTTTATTTTTTTTTTTTAATTTTTATTTTTTGTACCACCAACCAACACACACGTTCTTTATACCATTGAAATCTGCGAATTTCTTCACTTAACATAACTGTATTAAGCACTTCAAATTTACAAAATCCTTCTCATGTATTTGAGTCATTTAATTTAAAATGAAAAAGAAGACTCTTTCATATACAAATCTTCACTTTTCCGGATGTTAGTCTTTTCATTCATAAAATGTTAATAAAAAATTGACTTATATATATATATATATATATATATATATATATATATATATATATATATATATATATATATATATATATATATATATATATATATATATATATATATAAAATGGAGAGATAATATTCCTAAGATATTAATTATAATATGTAAAGGTAATTAGTTTGTTGCCGTCTTAAAAATGTAATTAGGTTTTATTATTTAAACATAATTAGCGAAGTATGACTTTAATTAATTATTAAATAAATTTTTTTTTTTTAAATCAAGTTTTTTTTTTTAATTTTTTTTTTTTAAATATTTATTATTATATATATTATATATATATATATATATATATATATATATATATATATATATATATATATATATATATATATATATATATATATATATATATATATATATATATATATATATGTTGGGCAAGAGATCGATTTGCTGTATTGGAGAGAATCCCTTATTTCTTGCCTCT
>SEYY01024416.1:252500-260000 GCA_009176605.1 Armadillidium nasatum | reverse complement strand
TATGGATACTTTCATTAACTTTATGATGCTATCAGAATATATATATATATATATATATATATATATATATATATATATATATATATATATATATATATATATATATATATATATATATATATATATATATATATATATATATATATATATATATATATATATATATATTGGGAGGGGTGAATTGCGTCGCTTCTACTCTACTTATTCTTGAAATGAATCCTGCTTCGACACTGATGATGCTTAGGAATCTGCTGATAAAGTGGGAACCGTGATCGCATATGGGATGAGCAGGTTCATTCCTTTTCCAACTAAATCTTTCCCTCCCCAAAATCCATAGTTTGATGGTGCCTATTCTCGTGCTATTCAGGATAGAGACAGTGCTTATCGGTCGAGGAAAAACTCTATCCTATTACTTTTACTAATTTTCATTCTACTCGGAATCGTTGTAGGAATATTATTCGAGAGGCCAAGTGTACTTTCACTAAAAGGAAGTGCGCTGACCTCCTTGGCTCTCCTACTGACAAAAATTTCTGGCCTCTTGCCAAAAATATATCCAACAACTTTTGAAAATCCTCTTTTTCTTCTTTTATTTACTCTGATGGATCTGTAGCTAACACTCCTTCTGAAAAGGCTAATCTCTTCTGCCTCTTTATTTCATATAATTCCGCCCTGGATGATTCCGGCATCCCTTCTCATACTCCTTCTTCTTTTTTGGTGTCATGTGTCTTTACCTTTGATTTCGTATGATCAGGTGCTTGAGATCCTAAATTCTATGAACATTAGAAAGGCTAATGGCCCGGATGGCATTCTTCCCCATGTTTTGAGTGTGCTTCCGACCTGGCGCCTGTTCTAGTTCACCTCTACTCTCTGTGCCTTAATAAATACTTTTCTTCAGTGCTGGAAGCGCGCATACGTTTAATCAATCCCGAAGAAGGGTAGTTACTCGGAACCTTATAACTATCTTCCTATAACTCTAACTTGTATTCTATGTATTCTATCTAAAGTCTTTGAAACTATTCTTAACTCATTTCTTGGAGCATTTGGAATCTCATTTCTTCCTTTTGGATCACAAAGTGTGGCTTTCGACACCTGAGGTCTACTGGTGACATTCTTTCCTATCTTATTGATCTATAGTCTTCATCTCTTAGGGACAATGTTGTATCTTGTGTGGTGGCGCTTTACATAGTTAAGGATTTTGACCGGGTATGGCGTGCGTCTCTTCTTTCTAAGCTTCCCTTCCTTTGGATTTCCTCCTCCTCTTTGCCTCCTCATGTTCTAGTTTACTCTCAAATCGCACCATATCAACACTTGTTGATGGAGTAATTTCTTCTTTCTACATTAATTGTTGTGTTCCTCAGGGTTCAATTTTTTCTCTTACTCTATTCCTACTTTTCATCAACGACCTCCTCAGCTGCACTAAAAACTCTTTTCATTCTTATGCCAACGACTCAACTCTCCATTCTTCCATTCATTTCAAATTTGCTTCCTCTTTTTCTTTTCTTTCTTCAACCTTCTCATTCCATTCTTGCCGATCTGGACGGGATTTCCCGGTGGGGTCACAGCAACCTTGTGAAATTCAACTCTTTAAAAACTCAACTTCTTCACATCTCCCTCTCTAAAACATCTCCAAACTTTGCTCTCTCCTTCGACGGCTCTCCCGTCTTACCTGTGAATAACATAAACATTCTTGGTCTGAACATAGCACAACAAATTATCTTGGGATCCTCATATCACATCGGTTGCCATGGTGGTCTCCAAGAAGCTGGGGGTTCTATTCAGGTGGCGGAAATTTTTTTTCTTTTGAACAATGATTTCAATTATATAGGGGACTTATCCGCCCCTGTATGGAATACTGTTCTCACATTTGGAGGGGCTCCTGTTCCAACCTTCATTTAGACAGAGTTAAATCTAAGTCTACAAGACTCTCTTTCTCTGCGACGTGACGTTCTTGCACTGACTTTTTTTTTTTTTTTTTTTTTAATAACCGTAGCTGTTCGATGGTGTTGATTTCTCGCATTCCACCACCATTGCTTCTCCCTCGTAGCACAAGGGGTACCTTACTTGCACATGAACATTGTGTAAGTATTGCAAACTCCAGGTTGGCTCGTTGTGGTTCCTTCTTTCCAGCCACATCTGTTCTGTGGGACTCTTTACCATCTTCTGTTTTTCCTGCTGCTTTTAATCTTCCTCTCTTTAAAGCCTCTGTATGTGCTCGTCTGAGAGATTTGCGTTAGTCTTGGGGTTGGGTGGGTATCCTTTTTTTTTTTTTTTTTTTTTTTTTTTTTTTTTTTTTTTTTTTTTTTTTTTAATAAAATTAATATATTATAAAAGTTTAGCCTTATTTAGTGGTTATTATAAATAAATTTATATATATATATATATATATATATATATATATATATATATATATATATATATATATATATATATATATATATATATATATATATATATATATATATATATATATATATATATATATATATATATATATATATATATATATATATATATATATATATATATATATATATATATATATATATATATATATATTTTGGAGAGCATTTGCCAGAATTTAGAAAGGAATTTCATTTTTTGATTCTTTATTTACTTTTTATTGTGTATTTATTTATTTTCTTTTACTTTTCCTATTTTACTAGAATATTTTTCTTCAAATTTTTGTTTATTTTTTTTTTATTTAATTGTTTTTTTTTTTTTTTTTTTTTTTTTTTTTTTTTTTTTGAAAATAAATAAATTTAAATAATTTACTGTAATAAAGTATATTATAAGATATATATATATAATATATATATCTATATATATATATATATATATATATATATATATATATATATATATATATATATATATATATATATATATATATATATATATATATATATATATATATATATATATATATATATATATATATATATATATATATATATATATATATATATATATGTTATACTTTAATATTAAAAATATTAAAAAAATATAAGAAATCCTTAGGGGTCCGTTCTCTCTTATGCTCTTACATTCTCGTATCTTGAGTGCGAAAGTTTTACATTTTTACTCTTTATATTTCCTGTTTGTTCCTTTATTCTTCCTTGAGGTGTTTTTAAAAGTTCAGATACTATTTTCCGTGTATTTTAAGGTGGATACAAACAAACACTTTACACAATACGTAATCGGTGTGCCGAATGGTGGAAGATATGATGAAGCTATTGTGTCTCTCCATTTGAAGGTAGGTTATACATGTATAGCCTGTCTGTTGTGCACATGCCAGACACAGGTTATACATGTATAGCCTTTTCTGTTGTGCACATGCCACACACAGGTTATACATGTATAGCCTGTCTGTTGCGTACATGCCACACACAGGTTATACATGTATAGCCTGTCTGTTGTGCACATGCCACACACAGGTTATACATGTATAGCCTGTCTGTTGTACACATGCCATACACAGGTTATACATGTATAACCTGTCTGTCGTTCGCATGCCACACACACTCTTGTATTATTATTAAACTTTTTCTTTCATGTAAATTAGTTTTAAAAGATTCTAGTGTGTTATTCAAACTCTAATAACGGAATAGTGATAAATATTTGTAGTGGATCAAATTCTTCACACTATTAGGAACGATTTGTTTTTATATATATATATATATATATATATATATATATATATATATATATATATATATATATATATAATATATATATATATATATATATATATATATATATATATATATATATATATATTTATTTATTCTTGCCTATATGAATGTGTTAGCAACATTGTTTGAACGTACCATTCTTTAATGTGATTGAGACTTACATGCTACATTGAAATTTAAATGCTACACATATTTTTTTTTTTTATGCAGCATCTGCTGCATATTTAGTTAAAATTCTAAAATGAGAATCATAAGTGATTAACTCCGGTACTCGTTTTATGCATTTAGAATTCACGATTAGAATTCTTCAAAAAAAAGAAAAGTAAGGAGAATTTAAACAAGAAGGTAATTGGTAAGTTATATATTTATTTATTTAAATGAATGTAAACTATGTCGTAACAAACAAATCAGTTGGATCGAAATTTGTATAGTTTCCACTTAAAAATTTTTTTTTTTTTAATTGTGGATAATTATTATTATTTTTTTTTTTAATTGTTATAGTTTTGGGAGAGTCTTTCTTAGCACTATTAAATCGTTGTCAGAAATTTTTAATATAATATATATATATATATATATATATATATATATATATATATATATATATATATATATATATATATATATATATATATATATATATATATATATATATATATATATATAATTTTAAAGCTACAAATCAGCTGAAATAATACTGTGATTCATTTTGAGAATTTTTTAAGCTCATTTTGGTTTGGGATTTTTTGGTGACACTTCCACACCCGAAATACTTTTATGACATAGACCCAGTTTTTTTTATATATATATATATATATATATATATATATATATATATATATATATATATATATATATATATATATATATATATATATATATATATATATATATATATATATATATATATATATATATATATATCCCCCTTTTTTTACCTTCTCACCCCCTGACCACCCCTGTTGAGGCGGCCACACTTCGCTAATGAAGCCTCCCGCCGCAGACGGTCTCGACCAGAGATCTTCCAAAGAAGTGATGCCCCAGAAGATTTTGGGGCGATAGTTGGAGGGACAGTCTAAAAGAAAGTGTTCCACGGTCTCCGGGGCCCTTTTGCATCTGGTACAAGTGGAAGATGTTGCCTGGTTTAATTGAAATTGTGTTTGTAATGTTGTAAGTTTGGGTGGTGCCCGCATCTCAATCTTGCTAGTGAGATTTGTAAGTGTCTTGGGAGGTTGTTGGAGTTGGTGTTTATTTCGGGAGGTGCTTCGTTAAGGATGCTGTTTGGAGGTCTGTTGATCATATATGAATGTGTTAGTTGAGTGTGTATATGTTTGTTGTTGTGGTATTGGGGGGAGGAGGGGGTATGTGATTTAGGATCTGTTTGTAAAAGGCGCCGGTGGACGATGGAGGCTGTGTTAGTCTCTGTGGGGTAGGTTGTAGGAGAGTATTGTGACATGGGTGGTGGGTAGACGTGTTTTTGCAAAAAATTGGGTGCCTATCATTTCGAGGTGATTCCTTATAGGTAGTATCTTGGTTTCGTTATGTAGGTGTTGTTGAGGGGTTGTGCGTGTGCAGCCGGTAATTGTGCGAAGGGCTTTATTTTGCGTTATTTGGAGTGTCGTTAAATTTTTTTGGAGAGCAGAGGGTGCCAGACAGGGGAGGCGTAGTTAATGGTGGGGCGTATAAATTGCTTGTAGATAGCAATTGAGGTTTGTATGTTGTTGTTTATGTCTGTGTTGGCCACTGTTTTGAGGATGTTGAGTTTTCTGTTTGCGGCTGATGTGGTATTTTGAATGTGCTTGGAGAAAGTGAGGTGAGTGTCAAATTTAGGCCGAGAATTTTTGGGGTTTTGTTGAGGGGTATGGGGGTGTTTTTAGTAGGACTTGTGGGTGGGATATTATATATATATATATATATATATATATATATATATACATATATATATATATATATATATATATATATATATATATATATATATATATATATTATATATATATATATATATATATATATATATATATATATATATATATATATATATATATATATATATATATATATATATATATATATATATATATATATATATATATATATATATATATTTTATATTGTTATGTGTTATTTTGTGTGTGTGTGTGTACGTGTGTGTATGTTTGCAATGTTTGTATATCATATTATATTTCATCCTCTTGTTTTAGTTAGCTTTTTGAAAGAACAATGGTTGAAACATTCATCTGCATAAACATCATATTATTTAAGCTTCATTTACCTTATACACACAATAATCCCCATTATATATATATATATATATATATATATATATATATATATATATATATATATATATATATATATATATATATATATATATATATATATATATATATATATATATATATATATCGTTCTGCATCAATGGAATTTGAATTTCCTTCCTTTTCAATCGTGATGTTCCTCAAGGATTTCTTATCTGGCTGTATTCATTTCTGTGCCGACAAGTCGACTTTTCATTCTTCTCCTTTTTTTTTCAAATCTTATCCAGCTTTTGCATCTAGAGTTGCTTCTCGGCCTCAAATTTTCGACTTTGATCTTGTTGATTGGGATAGAATTTCCAGGTGGGGTCGCCTCAATTCAACTTCTTTATATCACCTTTCCAAAAAGACCTCCCATCTATTTTCTCTTCCGGCAACTCTACAGTCTCTTTGGACAATTTAAACATTCTTACTTCTTTCATAAATAAATAATTTTGGAAACCAAATGACAATAGCTGCTGGGATGGCCTCAGAAAAACTGCGATTTCCGTTTCAGGTTACTGCATTTCTTTTTTCCGGATCAGATATTCCAAGTATGCCCTCGTAAGGAGTACTGATTTCATCTGGTGGTGCGCGGTGTTTGGGTGTGGCGATTCAAGATCTGTTCTTCTTTTGATCTTTTGGATAGAGTCAAGATACCCGAGTCCAAAGTCAAAAGACTCATAATATTTTGATTTTTTCTCTTTATAATTCGTCGTTGTCTACTATAGGTAGTACAAATGGTGACCACAGTGATAGTTGGTCGAGCGAACTAATCACCCGCATTTATTCTACTTTACGATGCTCTCGCAGCACAAGGGAAGTTTTCTCTTTTCTCACATGTATACTTTGTGGAGTTACTCTAGCTTGTTTTCCAGCCATCTCAGGTCTATAAAGTTCTTCGCTCACATCTTTTTTTATTTCGTGGTGTATTTATTCTTCCTCACTTTGAAGCTTGCGTCTGTGTCAATTTGAGAAATTGGCGCTAAGCTTAAAGTGAAGTGGGCTTTCTATACCAATTAAAATTTATACCTCCTGAAAAAAAAAAAAAAAAAAAAAAAAAAAAAAAAAAAAAAAATAAAATATATATATATATATATATATATATATATATATATATATATATATATATATATATATATATATATATATATATATATATATATAATAATAATAATAATAATAATAATAATAATAATAATAATAATAATAATAATAATAATAATTAAAAAGCTTTAGGTGAATCCCTGTTTCGATAGCAAACACATTCTTTGTAGTATTTAAAGATTATTTTATTTTATCATACTTTGACTTTCAAAAATTTTGTAAGTGTTTAAATTTCGATTTGACGATTATGTTTGGTAAGTCTTTAATTAAAAGAAAAAATATCTGAAGGAAGTTGAAAACAAAAAAGCAGAAACCGTATTTATAATCTTTGAAAACTTTTTTTTTTTTTTTTTTAAGAAAGATACCCTACCTTGAAACATTTTATTTCTTTTTTCTTCCACAAAACG
>SEYY01024416.1:240000-242500 GCA_009176605.1 Armadillidium nasatum | reverse complement strand
ATATATATATATATATATATATATATATAATATATATATATATATTATATATATATTAAGAAATTGATATTTATTGATCTTTAAAGCTTATTTTTAGTTCATTTGTTTTAGAAATGCAATTTTTTAAATATCTAGTAGGGAGAGAAAAAGAAAAAGAACAAATTGAAGAAGAAGAGAGAGAGAGAGAGAGAGAGAGAGAGAGAACAAAGTGAAGATGGAAGAGGAGAGGAAGAGAACAAAGAAGAGGAGGAAGAGAAGAGAGAGAGAGAATGAAAGAATAGAGGAGTAGGAGGAAAGAGAGAACAAAGTGGAATTGGAAGAAGGGGGAGAGAGAACAAAGAGGAGGAGGAGGAGAAAGATAGATAGATAGATAGATAGATAGATAGATAGATAGATCCAACTAAAAATGAAAAGTTTTAATTCCATCTCTACCAGTGGAGATATTGTTGATACACAAATGCACAATCTAATTTTTAAATATTTCTTATGTCACTCTTAAATATTTCATTATTCTTCGGTAACCATTCTCTCTCTCTTTTATAAACTTAACTTCATGCTTTGTTAAATTAATTATTTAACTGCTTTAATTAAAAAACGGCTGAAGCATCACTTTTTCTTTTTTTTTGATTAGGTTGTGAAATTTCCATTTCCTTCTTGCAGAAATTGATTTCATTTTCACAAATTCTAATTAATCAGCAAAATCACAGATTATTTGAAAGAGGAAATGAATGATCATGGCCCAGCTCCTGCCTACAGATTATTTTCTTAATTATTTTTATTTTTTTCAAATTGAGCTATTTCAATACTTACTAAGGCATAAAAAAAATTGTTTTTTTAAAAAAAAAAAAATGTTTCCCTCCAAACGAATAATTAGGAGCATATCGATTTTGATTTTAAAAGATATATATATTTAATTTTTTTTTCAAAATTATTTTAAGAATTAATGTAAAATATTTAAATTATAAAATATTGATTTTGTGGAACCTGTATGAGATAATACCGGTTAACAAACCCTACCCTTCTGAAGGCAATTGTTGAAGTTGTGTGGGAATACTTGGGGCATACTTGGACTCGATCTAATTGGCAGGGTGTCAACACCTTTCCACCGCCGCGAGCACTGTATTTATGGGGATTGAACCCATTTCATAGAAATAATAACCTAGCGTAATGACCAATTTCCCATCATTGCATATATATATATATATATATATATATATATATATATATATATATATATATATATATATATATATATATATATATATATATATATATATATATATATATATATATATATATATATATATATATATATATATATATATATATATATATATATATATATATATATATATATATATATATATATATATATATATATATATATATATATATATATATATATATTATATGTTATATGTATTTATGTACGTTTGATTTAAACTAATTATGCTTTGAATTGTTATTTTTTTGAAGAAAGTTAAAAATTACAATAAAATCAAATTTTTTTTTTCATTTCACAACATTTAGATCAGTAAATAATGTTCATAAATTTTCTTTACGTTGTTTACAGATTATGTTAAATAAAATATGTTGAAAAGTATGTTTGCGATAACATTGCTGACCCACCACCAAACATTCTCTCTTGTGTTTGTGTTTCGTTCGTTTGTTGGTGATTTATGATGCCAGACACGACTGAGGATATGAGTTCTCTTAATTTTGGGGTCAATTGCTATTTAAATGTAGACGCAGAAGAGAATGTGGTATATATATATATATATATATATATATATATATATATATATATATATATATATATATATATATATATATATATATATATATATATATATATATATATATATATATATATATATATATATATATATATATATATATATATATATATAAAGAGAAAGAGAGAGAGAGAGAAAGAAAGAGAGAAGGAGAGAGATTCTAAATTGAATCTAATGCATTTCTTTTTTCGATCGTTGTAACTTTTTAAAAAATTAACAACTCTAATATAGTTTTATTTCCTTTTTATTTAACGTCTTAAAAAAAAATTTGTAGGGTCGGATCTAGAGCAGGATAATTTAAAATTTACGGAACCGGACGTGTAAACAATTTAATGGCTCTGCATCCGCATATACAAGATTTTAGTTGTCCTTTTGATGTTAGTTTTTGCTGCTGCTGCTTTTCCTTTTCGTTTTCAACATAAAAATTGTTTTTTGATTTCGCAGCTGAACTTAAGGATGAATATAACACTTGGCTGAAGGAAGGTTCTTTATTGAAGGATGGAGAAAATTCTTTATAGGATATTTTATATAGAGAAATTTTTATTGCAAATATGGATTACATGCTTTGGCGCTTTTCTTTGCCAGATATGTCCAAACAGCTTTCTATTCTCTCAAATTTAAAATTCTCTGCAACGAAATATACTTTTAGAAAAACTTTTCTTTGTATTTGATTTGCTACCTACTTTAGGGACGTTAGTTGATGT